>JAYMSP010005037.1:0-14672 GCA_036897095.1 Plantago elongata
TCTAAAAGATTGTTCCAAATTTCAACTCCATAGAGATATCAAGACATCAACAATACAAACTCTCAAACTCCAAACATAAATAGGTCGTATGGTTACAAAATAAATAAAACACATGTCCAACTTTTCTTTAGTGCTACAACGACAAATGGAAAAGTAATTTTAAGTTAGAAACTATAACAAATAATTCAAGATGAATAAATCAAAGGAATTTACATATACAAAGATACACATACCGATCTTGAAAGCGCAAATTGGCTCGACCGTAATATAAATTTTAATATTAGTTCAATTTTATTTACTTAGTTTAGTTTCTTTAATAAATTTCAATTGAAGATAACCGAATCACAATTATTCCAAACATAGGATTCAGTTTTCAAAACATAGGAATCAATGGTTCAACACTATACACAACAGTAACACAGCACAAAGTCACAAAGCCCCAATACGTCTTCTTCTCCACCTCAATCGACTCCATCCGCCGTCCTCTATCAATCACCTTCACCGTGACGCCAGTCCACCGGATCTTCCACTAATTCGAAGCCTTCTTCACCTTGCTAACTTCTCCATCTCTTCCGCTCAACCAGATCATGACGGCGTGACCTCACTATCGACGCGTCACCAACTCCACCACATCCTTTACCATATTCCGCCGTCACCAACTCCACCGCATCCTGGAAGCTTTCTTCCTTCCTCCCGCACCACCAATTTCCCTAATTTCAAGCTCGTCGCAATTGGTCGGAACTGGATCTCACCTCACACCTCATCGACGACTTCCCCTTCATCTTCATGGACACGGAGTTCCCCGGAGTCATCTTCAAATCACCACCGCCTTCCGCCGGCAAGCGGCGCCACTCCACCCCTTCCGATCTCTACAAAAACCTCAAATCGAAAGGTCTGGCGGCTAGAAAGAAGAAAGAAAAGAAGAAAACGAAGAAGAAGACGAAGACGAGAAAACCTCAAATCTTCATTTTTTTTCTGAACTACTTCGAGCCGGCGGTTTGTCGGTTCTCGGTTCAGTCCGGCTTTCCGCCGGCTCAAGCGGTTTTCTAAGAAACGGCTCTTTAGCGGTTTTCTATCATATAACCAACCGATAGGCACCGATTTCCCAGCTCAACCTGCCGGCCCGATCCGGTTTTCAAAACATAGCTTTGGACCGTAGATTGGGGGAGCGAGGTGGGCCGGCATGGTCAAAATCAATTTTGCATGAACCACACAATAATTTTTACCATTTTAACTTATTGTAAATTAACGATTATACTCTTTCATATACTTCAATAATGTCTTCTCTTTTTCCAACCAGTAATACAATTATCACCATTTAACTTATCACTCATTCATCATTATTTGGTGTCACCATTTCCTCCTCCCTCTCCTCTCAATCTTCATCTATGACTACCGCCGCCTTCAACAACCGCCTCCCACCGCCACCTTCCATCACCTAGCACCTCCAGTTCCACCTTCCACCACCCACCTCCTCCTTTCACCGCCCACCTCGTCCATCAACAACCGCGCGCCACCCACCTCCGCCTTCCACCACCACTCATCGCCCACCATGCAACTCCATTGCCACTTTCCACCACCACTCACCACCCAACTCCACCTTTCGCCACCACTCTCCACGCCTACCGCCCACCTTGGACGGTCTAGTACCGCAACCCTCCACCCGACCACCACAACTCTCCGGCCAACATCTATACCACGACTCTCCATGCCACCACTGTCCACAACCACCGCCAACAACCGCAACTCGCCTCCACCACCAGTCCACCACCTTCACAGCCCACCTTCACTGCCACGAGATCCGCCACCGCGCCTCCTCCACCTTCAAAGCCCACCTCTAACTATTCATTGTTTGTAATGGTCACGTTGCAGTCGTTCCCAATAAAGTTTTACTGGATTTGTTTAATCGCTATCATACTTAGAGGACACCTTTAACTCTCTTGATCATAACTTGTGTTAAAAAAAATGAGAAATTTTATTTGGATATTTGAATAAGAATATTTGAGAATTAAACTTATTGAGATACATAGAATGTAAAGAACTGCCACAACATCAATTAAAAAACAACCCACACAAGTTTACACACAAACAAATAGAAATGAGATTTATTAAATTAGCAAATATCGTATGTACCTTTGAAGAAAACTAGGCAGCATAAAACTAGTAAGTAGTAGAAGTTGGTGGTTTGTTCCATTGTAAATGTGTGAGTGTATCAAACTTGATTGATTTGAATTAAAACTTTTGATGCTTTTGGTAACCAACAATTTGTCATCTTTTTATAGCCAAACAAAACATGAAGTTATTCATATATCGGGTAAGAATCGAAGTGGTTTTAATAAAAAATATTTTATGAATTTCATAAACACAGTAATAATTAATTAATATTACAATCTCAGGATTACACCTGGCTTAATTCATGATAATTGAGAATGAATTGCCTACATTAATATAAATACTATTCATATTATGAAATTAAATTGAAATTTGCGATAGTCAATGAATTCAAAGTTTTCTCTTGTACATATAGTTTGTTATTCAGTGAATTACTCTATACCAAAATGTGGTAAATTTGTCTTAATAACTGAGGATCAACCCTCAACGCCGAAGTCTTATTTTGTTCTATACATGTTAATCCATATATGCATAATGCATATACATCTCTAATACACCACTGCTAACCTATATAAACCTAACAACTATCTGTAACAGTTAGCGAGATAGACACTTTGATGGGGAAAGACGATTTAAGTATATTTTTCTTCACTTTGTAAACATCTAACGCTCTATCTTTCATTTATACTTTCACTTATAAATACAAGTAAACGTTATTACTAAGCAATACATTTTCGTTGTAGTTGGATCTCCTTTTGTTTGATTTACTTCTAATGTACAATATTTGTTTGGAAAAATTGATGTCAAAGACCTTTTGAAAATAAAAGTTGAAGAAAAAATTTATTCAGGATAAACATTACATATTAGAGTGTAAATGTACAAATTTCACAAAATAAATTGTACATTTAATTTTGACAGAATAAGTTGTATATCTAATGTACGTATAATATTTCGCTGTACATTTAGTGTGTGGTGATGTATATAGTTGCTTTTTAAAATAAGTTTTTTAAAACTGTTCTGGGCCTGATTTTTTTTTTAATTCATGAATAAAGAGACCTTCGGCTAGACTTTTACATAAGGCAAAACCCCCTTGGGCTCTACTTTATAGATTTGAATTTGATGTATTGGACTTGGTGTAGATAAGAGAGTCCAATAAACACTCAAATCCGTTTGGGCCATTTAGTTTTAGAAAAGGTAATACCATTCAGTAAACCACCACTTCTTCATCACGCATCTCTAATTGTCCGTGGGAGAAATAAAATTCAGTGACTACTGTCTACTTTTGACCTTAGCACTATAATAGACCAATTTTAAGCTTATCCTTTGAAGAATTTTTTAAAATATACCGTTCATTTTATATATTATAAAATAATTATATATTTTTTTTATATATTTTATAATGATTATTTATGTAGAAGATTACTCCGGTCATTTTTTTCATATTCGATTTGGTGATTTATTACACTTGCATAGAGTATTTGAGATGCTCGACACAATGACTACGTATTTGGTGAATTTCTCTTTCAAAATAATTTTCGAGATTGAATCGCGAATTGACACGTGTTGAGCACGTGAGATATTTACGACACTTGAGGCAACGTGTGAGATATTCCCGGCGCATGTAATAAATAACCAAATCGGAGCAAAATTATGATCGAGGTATATCTTCTGGGCAAGTAACCATTATGAAATATATAAAAAAAATGCATAACCATTATTAAATAATATAATAGATCTCTTATTGTCCTGTTAAAGTGTCATTTAACTTGATAAATTGTCGTTTTACTTTTATAATTTATTTAACACTTTTTCTCTATTTCCCAACAGTATAATGAGTCTTAAATTGTCATGTTAAAGTGTCATTTTACTGGTTAAAGTATTGTTTTACAATTGCACTTTGTTTAGAGCTTCTTCTCTATTTTCTAGCAACCGGCTAGAAAGTCTATTTCAGTTTTTCTCCGCTCGCAACCTCACACCACACATAACACTCCTTCAGAGTTTTTACATATACGGTCTAAAGTATATTTTCTAAAGGAATTGAAAACACTTTAAAGTATATAATAAGTCTCTTATTATCCTGTTAAAATGTCATTACACTTTTAAAAGTGTCGTTTCACTTTAACAATTTATTTAACATTCCTTCTCTATTTACAATAATAAAAATAAATCTTTAATTGTCATGTTAAAGTGTCATTTCACTCGTTAAAGTGTCGTTCACTATTGCACTTTGTTTACCACTTCTTATCTATTCTCCAGCAACCGACAACAAAAAATGTTATTTTAAATTTTCTCCGGTCACAACCTCACACCACACGCAACACTACTTCAGAGTTTTTACAGATGCAGTCCAAAATATATTTTCTAAAGAAATTGAAAACACTTTAAAACATGAAAGATGATGAATATGATTAGTCTAGGTGAACGTTGCGGTTATTGATCAGGTTCAGGCAAAGAAACCAAGCTAGAATTGTTTAGATGATGTCAATGCATGGCTTCTGGGTAATATTGGACTTTTAATTTTTAGGTGGTATTGTACCCAATAACAAGATTCAAGGCATTCTATGCCTATGTATTTCATTTTTGCACATAAGTATTTGTATTATGTCATTCTTGTAAAAATATTATACATTTACGACTATATTTATCTCGCACAACTTATTAAACTACTAAATGAGGAAGACGCCTCACACCTTATAAGAAATAGTAAAAGGTCTACATTCACATACAAATTACTCATTTTAAATTGGTCTAAGCCAACTTACCCAACAAATAAAGTGAAAAGACTCTTTCACTTATGGGTTGGTAATATTCAAAAAATTCCGTTACTTTCTAAATTATAACTTGTGTACACAAATATGTAGATTTTTTTTGCATTTACCCATCCAAGACACTAATGTATCATGAAATATATGCGAGTTCGCATGTGACCTAAATTCGATTAATTTTATAAAATGTATAGGCACCGCACTTAGCGTGCGGTGTATCATTTCTAGTGACTTCATGAATTTTAAATTTGCTTTAACTCTCATCCCTATAACTTAGTTAATTTTAGAAGTCGTTTGCATATTTGAGACATTTATCCTCCGTGGCTTGATTTGTCTCTAAATCTCGAACAAGTTAATGTCAATCTTCGTAAAGTTTCTTTACGAAGCAAAACTCCGAGTATGTAATTATCTTTTGTGAATGAAGTTGTCATTAACTTAAAAAAAATTAAAAACAAAACTAATCTAACTTTATGTATGTTCCCTCAACCTTCTGATGGTACTTTTGACGGGGCACTGACACCGTTCAAGGTTTAAGCTCCACTAGCTTTCACCTTGTTGCAGTCCTTGCATCCCCATATACCAACAACCTCCCGCTTCACGGTCTACAGAATTCGTAGAAGTACTTGCTATGCTGACTGACTTCCACCTTCTTAATTTATTTCCTCAAACGGGCACCATAACGGGTACTATATTTGCTGACGATTCCAACCTTCTTGGTTCTCTTGGCCATTGCAGAGAATGAGACTGTTGCAGGGAATTGAAGAAACAACCAATCACTTTAACCTTGTTATCTAAGGGATCAACATCATAAAAAGGCGCTCAGGTAATATTATGTTCCTTTCATTCTCCTTTATGCTCACATATTAGTTTAATGCACTGTGCTATAAATAATTTTAGAAGCATCAACTTTGCTATTTTTTCACAACAATAAACAAGCTTTTTTTTTTTTTAATAACTAGTACTCTATGAAATATAGAGTTACAATTACAATTGTTGAACAATAGAAATTTATCATCGATTCTAGATGCAAATCACCATCAATCTCTATTTAGAGAATATAATCACCCATTTCGGGGAATCGAACCCGTGACCTCATGGTTACGGGGTGTCTTAGTTTGCCACTCGGCTACAAACGCTTTGACAAAGTTGATTTTGGGTTAGGCCCTATGAGATTCGAACTACAGACCTCTAGGAGATGAACTCTCCACAATACCAATTGAGCTAAACAAGCTAATAAATGGTTGGAAAATCTAGCCCTATGAGATTCAAACTACAGACCTCTAGGAGATGAACTCCCCACAATATCAATTGAGCTAATCAAGCTAATAAATAGTTGGAAAATCTAGCACTACTGAGAATCGAACTTGTCATCAATTAGCAGGGGAAGTCTTTAACAAAAATAGGTGCACAACTAAGCTGTACCAATTTCTAAGCATCAACTTTGCTATGCCATACACCTTGTACTTTCTTTCATCGATTGTCCATTTGATGAAATTGACGAGTAGTTGTTTTGAAGAGATATTTTTTTAAAATCAAGCTTGATTATACGGCAGAATGGCACGATTGGTCCCGTTGAATAGGGTAAATGATGCACACAGTATCACGTTTGATCAATTTGTTACGAATAATCATATTTTTCAGTATGTCATGGCACGTGAAGTGCTTTTGGTCCATTTGGCACAAAGTCAAGAATTGATCGATGAGGTCAACAGGTCAACTCACACACATCACCTTTCCACCTCATTACTGAATAATCGTTTCTTTTACAATTTAATTTGGCACTTATTCTCTGTCTTCAATTGTCATGTTAAAGTGTTATTTCACTGGTTAAAGTGTCGTTTCACTATTGCACAATTCTTCTCTATTCTCCATCAACCGACTACTAAGGCAACGCTATTTCACTTTTTACGCGTTCACAACCTCATACCACACATACCACTCCATCAAAGTTTATATACACCGCGCTAAATGCGGTTCCTGAAAATTTTATAAGATTAATCGAATTTAGGTCACGTACGAACTCGTATATTATGTTTCATGAGACATTAGTGTCTTGGATCGGTAAATGCAAAAAAATTCGACACATTTGTTTACACACGTTAATTTAGAAAGTAGTGGAATTTTATTGGATAAGTTGACTTTTTTTTAATTATTATTGAACATGAAATATTGCATTACAATTACAATTGTTGAACAAGACAAATTTATCAATCGATTCTATATGCAAATCAACACCAATCTCTATTCAGAGAATATAATCAACCATTTCAGGGAATCGAACACGTGACCTCATGGTTACGGGGTGTCTCAGCTTGCCACTCGGCTACAAACGCTTTGACTTTTGGATAAGTTGACTTAGAACAATTTAAAATGAGTAATTTATATATAAATATAATTTATAGACTTTTTACTATTTCTTATAAGGTGTAAGGTGCATTCATCATCTAATAGTTTAATGAGTATATACGAGATAATTATGATCGCAAATATATAAATATCCATCATATATTAATATTTTAAAAAGAACGACGGAATACAAAATGAAATACATATACATGAAACGACTTGAATCTTGTTAATGGGTACAATACACACCAAAAAATCAAAATCTAAAATTATCCAAAAATCATTTACATAATCTAAACAGTTCTAGCTTGGTTTCTTTGTCTTAACCCATTTAACAACCACAACATTCACCAAGATTGTTACGATCACCATGTTCTAAAGTGTTTTCAATTTTCTTAGAAAATATATTTTTGACTGCATCTGTAAAAACTTTGAAGGAGTGTTGCGTATGGTGTGAGGTTGTGAGTGGATAAAATTTGAAATAACGTTTTTTAGTAGCCAGTTGCTGGAAAATAGTGAAGAAGTGTTAAACTGCAATAATTGAACGACACTTTTACAAGTGAAATGACACTTTTTAACATGATAATTGAAGACTTATTATATTGTTGTAGAGTGGAGAAGAAGTGTTAAATAAATTATAAAATTGAAACGACATTTTTACAAATGTAATATTATATTATATTTTAATTAATAAAAATACATAACCGTCGTATAGTATATAAACTTGTTGTGTATCATTTCATTATGTATTTAAAAATTTCCCCCCTTAATCTTTTTAAAGTATGAGAAAGTCAAAAACGGGTGGAAGAATCTTCACCAGCAAGTACTCTCGTGTGTATCATGTTTCTATCTATATATATTTCAAACAATCAAACTTGTATGCTTATGTCATATAATATGATATATAAATAGAAATTGTTGAGAATAATGAAGGTTGTTGCTTCTTGTATTCAAACTAGAGTTTATTTTGTGGCCCTTGTAGCAGTCTTTTCTAGACAATCAAATTCAAACATGCCTATTTTTATCATTACTCACATTTGAGTATTTGACCAATAAAAAGAACTTTCCTCAGTAAACACCGAACTATATTTTAGTTCCTGCTTTAGACTCGATCTTACAGCATCGAAATGCGATTGTACATGTATTAACCAAGTTCAAACTAATAGTAGAATTGGAATTCAAGAATGATGGACACAAAACATAATTAACTCTATTTGGACCCTTAATCAAATTTGAGGGACCAACAACAATGTTGGATGATCGTTAATAATGGTTTATAATGATGCCAAAATCTGAATCAGTCATCCAGAATATGAGAATTGTGAGCCTAGTAGATACTTACAAAATGATTAATTTAGTGGATAGATATGGATTCATAAAGTATTATAAGAGGCGGTCTTTATACAAAAATGTATCATATTATCTGTAAGACTATTGGTATATATGCAAAATATAATAATTAGGAATTACAAGAATAAATTACATAGTCTATCATTATTAACAAAAACATTCATATTATAAAGAAAAACATCCATTTTGAAATAAGTCCAGTTGTAATATGAAAAAACTCTAATGGTAAGAATATAGATATTTTGATTAATAATATGTGTGTTTTTATTGATAACGTGGTCTGTTTCTACATAAAAATCGTCACTCACTCGTCCATATTGATGGGATCGGATCAAATTCAATATACACGTAGGATTTGAATGTATCTAAACTTACAGATAGTGGTATAATAAATATATCAGGTATCACTTTTACTAAGTTGATCGATAATGTACCAAAACCTGTTAGCACTGAGGGCGGGCAACACCATGATTCAACGATTTGATTGTGTTTGCTTCTTCTCCATTCTTGTAATATTATATTGGCACACAGTATCCACAAGCCACCCATTTAAAAATATTATATCTCATAGTAAATTATTCATGATATTGTTCTTCTAGGCGAGTAGTAAACGGTCTTGCGAAGTTCATTGTGAGTCGTAGAATGACATGTTTACAAGCATTAATTTCTTTATCAATTCGATCTAGCATGGGTTATGATATTATTCCAACAAATTTGAACAGGAACTAGTCGTTGCCAACTGCTTAAGTTTAGCAATTTCAACGTTCTTATGCGTGCTGAATAAATCGTATTCTCACTTCAATGGATAAAATCTCTATAACTGCCTACTCAATTTGTTTGTAAGTTAAATGGGAATTCATACATACAGAGTTGAAATTGTTAATTTACCTAAATTAATTTCCATTCAATCTTCTTTTCAACACCTAAAATAGATTAATTGGCTATATTAAAAATTCTATTTTAATAAAATATACCGTCTCCATTTCATTACAAGATTTCTAGGTTGACTTGTTTTTCCAACTTTTAATCATAAATTACTCGCAAATTACATGAAACAAAAAAAAAATTATAAACATAAAGCTAGTATATATTTTACTAATGTAACTTTATTTTATACTTTTTACAGGTTAACTTTTAAGAAAAATTAAACCATGTTTCTTAAATTTAATTTTATACAGACAACAAATTTCAACTTTATTTACAATATAATTCTAAAATGTTATATAATGATCAAAATTAAAATGTTTCATAGAATAATTTAACATAAAAAATTTCTATTATAGTTTATAATTAATTTGTAGTCGAAATTGATAATTATTGACTGAGAAAAGTTATAATTAAATAATTTCTCTAGGTCGGATCCGACTTTTAAAATTAGAGTTAGGAATAAAATTTCTAGCTGAAAACTAAGCTATTGCAATAATCATGACTCACTAATCTATATCATCTAAATATGGTGCATTATGATCTTCAAATTCGTGATATTCTAGCAATTTAGAGACATTGATATGATATAATTAATTTAATTTATGAATTGTCTCTGTACTTGAAGAAGGAATGAAATGGATGATCTGTTTTGATGGAAAGACATATATTAATTCTCAAATTAAATACGCGACACTATAATGATCTTCTTCTCTTTTTCATATGTAGTGGTCATTTATTATACGCGATGAATCCACCATATACGATTGGAGTATATCCAACATGTAGTGATCATCTAAATTGATATTGAAAGTATGTTAAATCCGTAATTCAAAATATTGTGTAGTAAGTTACCTATATCGAACTAAAATTAATGATTAAGCTAAAGAAAAAAGAAAATCAGCAAGAAAATAATTGAACAAAACTTTGAACGTGGGCAAGGGCAAGGTGGAGCTTCCGAGTTCCGAACTAGAAAAATCCTACGTAGCGCCAGGAGGGCCTTAATGACGTGGATTCGACCAACCAGGTCACTTTGTATCGTGGATCCCATATTAAAACTATTAGAGAAATCTGTGTAAGGATAAATATAACTAAAATATCCCAAAGAAACTTTCTTGATTTAATGATTTGTTGTTATTTTATGGAAAACTTTATCCATTTCGAAAAGTTATGAGATTATCCTGTATGGACTTTAAAATGTTGGCAGACTACCAACTGGATTTGGTGCCAAGAAATTACCGTTTGCTTGACACTTATTGGTGAATTTGACCTAGTGAATTGTTCTAGGAGCTGTGGAACATGAATCATTCTGAGTGTGGCATGATTATTAATACCAACTTTAAAATTCCGCATGATTATTAATACCAACTTGAAAATTCCGAATTTTTTTTATATATTTATAGTAAATTAAAATTTAAAAATTATATATAGAAGAAGTAATCTACTGCGTTCAAGAGAATGTATGAAATTTTACGACATTAGTGTGATTTTTTATTTGCTTGATGCCAATGCTAATGATGCTTATGCACTGATGCACATACATAAATTATGTATGAATGTATGTATGTACGTACGTATGTATGTATGTATGTGGGAAGGTAAGAAGAAATAGGTGGGAGGGGTGAGAGTCAGAGGTGAGTCAGATAGGAGAAAAACGGTCAACCTCATTCTGTTTCATTCCTGTCCGGTTGCGGGTCGTGGCAACTATGGTGGTTCGCAAAATGAGACCTCAATTCAATAAATTAATTAACCCCTAACCAATAAACTATACATTACTATAAATTATTGGTGCAAGCCGAAATTTATATTTACCCGTACAACATTGGGGTTATTGTTTGATTTTTGTCAACTTTTACGACTTTCGCTAATACTTTTGTGGTTGTTTAGTGTAAACTTTGAATTGAAATTTTGATGTGTAAAATAGAGTCAGAATGGACACTTCCATTGGTAAACAAACAGCCCATTAGTTATAGATTAATTAGGTGATGAGCTTTAATTCATTTATTTGTTCTTAAAATAATCGTCGGGTATTGGATACTTGAGCATTTCCACGTCATGTAGCTTAATACAATTGCAGGATAATGATAACTATTCCTAGATGCACCCGGTTTTTAACATACACTATAGTTTTAGTCCATGTCCATCTATGCTAGCAGTAGGTTTGGCACTCCTAAATCATAATTTTGATGTACAAATTACAATAACCGTGAAAAACTCTTTAAGTCAGTAATGTAAGTTCGTTTGAGAACTTCAATAATTTCCTTTTAAACGTTTAAAATTTTATTGATGATAGATCGCTAGCACAAAAAAATATTTTCGATGAAATAATTACAAACGAAATACAACTCTACACCTAAACATCCAAAAATCTTGAAATAGTTCTCAACCAAATCTCGACACTTCTCATGAAAGTCGGTCTCTATATAAACACAAGCATAAAACCACTTATATTATTAATTAAAACATTCATGTTTAAATAAGTCTTATTTGTTATATTAAAATTTTCATATCGAAAACATAAATATTTTAATTAATAATATAATCCATCTCTCCATAAAAACCGTATCTCATGAAACTAGTTCCCAAACTATAACCAAAATTCAACATTCACCGTACAAAACCTCAAAAATCCTAAACCGAGAACTTGGATAGTTGGATATAATCTATTTAATTTGTTGCACTAGTAAATCTTTCTTCTGTTCCGTGTTATTATTATTTTTCTTTTATTAAATTATTATTCAAAGTCTTAAACTCAAAGGAAGAAGACTTGGAACTTGTTGAAACACCTCGGTATGGTTTCAACTTTATCGTGAGTGTGCATGGGAGATTCCAACGAAGTTCTGGATGATTCAGAGAGAAAAATGAGGTGTTCCTACACTGATATGGAGGATGAGGCAGCTTAGGGAGGGAATTACTGAGGTGGGTTTAGTGGATCTAGGGTACAACGGGTTCAAGTTACTTGGTCAGATAACATATTGGCCCCAAACACGATTTGGAGACGTTAAGATCGGGTTTTTGCTACTTCAGAGTGGTCTTTGCAGTTTAGTAGAGCTGCGGTGGAGCATTTGACCAATCGGGGGTCAGACCACTACCCCGTCATGTTGTATCTTGAGAAGTTGAATTGGAGAATACAAAGGAGGAAGAAGATCTTTCAGTTTGAGGCTATGTGGGCAAAGGAACATGAGTGCGAATCTGTTATTCAAAAATGTTGGATCCGTGGACATGGACTGGATGTGGATGCGTGTGTGTCCGAGAACTTAGAAGCTCTTCGTGTTAGGCTGGTGAGCTGGAATTTACACACTTTCAGTCATGTTCGGACCACGATAAGTAAGCTGCGGGAAGAGTTGGCAGCGCTTCTCAAGGAGCAGCGGACACCGGTCGTGGTGGAGGAGATTAAACGGGTTAGAATTGAGCTCGAAACTCAACTTGACGGAGAGGAAATGTCATAGAGACAACAAGGTAAAGCTCAATGGATTCTTGAGGGGGATAAGAATTCGGCTTTCTTTCATGCTAGAGCAACATCGAGAATGCATCAGAATGAGATTATAGGATTGAGGGATAGTGATGGGAGTTTAGTTGAAGAGGAGGTGAGAATGAATCAGATCGCGATTGATTACTTTCATGGGAGTTTTGAGTCTAGCTCCCCGACACAGGATGACCTTGAGGTGGTTCTTAGTACTATATCACCTAGAGTTTCAGCGACAACAAATCAGCGTATGAGACGATCCTACTCACGAGACGAGGTAACAAAAGCTTTATTTGATATGTAGCCTCTCAAATCCCCAGGTCATGATGGTATGTCTGCTTTTTTTTCCAGAAATATTGGCATATCGCTGGTCCATCTGTTTCTGATTGTGTACTTCATTTTCTCAATTTCGGGCAATTAAAAGAGTTATTTAATCATACACACATTGTGCTTATTTCCAAATGTGCTAAACTTGGGTCTATAACTCAATTGCGCCCTATTAGCTTGAGTAATGTGATCTATAAGATTGCATCCAAAGCCATAACTAACTGTTTGAAGCCTTGCATGTCGACTCTTATTACTGAAACACAATATGCATTTGTCCCTGATTGACTAATCACTGACAACGTCTTGGTAGCTTATGAGATCAATCACTTTATAAAAAAAAGTAAACATAGTGGTGGTGGTTATCTTTATCTTAAACTTAATATGAGTAAAGCTTATGACCGAGTTGAGTGGATCTTTTTAGAACAGGTGATGGTTCGGCTTGGTTTCGATCTCATGGTGGTGGAGCGCATCCTGCAATGTGTCAACATTCGTTGATCTTCAACGGGGTTATAGGTCCTAGTTTTCGACCAAGTAGGGGGCTTCGACACGGCGATCCACTCTCGCCTTATTTATTCCTCTTTCTTGCTGATGTTCTTAGTGTTATGCTAACCAAGTTAGAGGTTCGAGGTGAGCTGGAAGGTGTCAGAGTGTGTCGTGGTGCACCAAGTGTGTCCCACTTGCTCTTCGCGGATGATACTTTTATATGTTGTAAGGCTTCGGAAGGAGTGGCGTGGAGGATCAAGGAAGTGCTTTTGAACTACAACAATGCATCAGGCCAGGTGATTAATTTCCAGAAATCAATTGTAGTCTTCAGTGATGGAGTGGGGGAGCGGATCCAGCTCCCCATTATGGGGGTTTTACAGGTTGAAGAAGTGGCATGCCATGACAAGTATCTGGGGTTGCCTTCGACGTGGGTTAGTCAAGGAAGGAAGCTTTTGCATCTATTCGGAACGTTATATGGAAACGCATACAGGGTTTCGAGGCTAAAAATCTGTCTAGTGTGGGTAAGGAAGTGCTCATAAAATCTGTTTTGCAATCCATACCCACGTATGCTATGAGTTGTTTTAAACTACCGACAACATTCTTGGATGAACTTGAGTCTTTGCTTGCTAATTTATGGTGGGGAAGCAAGGGAGTCGACGAAATTCATTGGATTAAGTGGGAGGTACTGAAGAAGAGTAAGTGAGATGGAGGCTTGGGTTTTCGAGATTTACACTCTTTAATCTAGCTTTGCTTGCAAACCAAGCTTGGAGATTGCTAACGCAGCCTACTACAATAAAACTTCTATAACTTAATAATGTTGGAACCGAGATATTTTATTAATTTAGCGAGATATTATTATATCGATAAATTAATAATTTATTAATTTAAAGAGGTTTTAC
>JAYMSP010005038.1:0-14670 GCA_036897095.1 Plantago elongata
GATGATGGACCTCTTGACCCAAGGTCGTAGTTCGTCTCATGATGATCCTCCTTCTTCTTCATAGTTCTAGGTTTTATGTATCCGAATACTACTGTTTCTATTCATTCAACTCGTTATTGTTCAGGATAATTACTTATTTGCGAATATTCAATTTTAAATTAATTTATGACATTTTCATGCAATTCAACGTTCTTTTCTGCATTTACAATTCTATTGGGTGATAATTAGGTTAAATACGATCGAATTAGGTATTCATGAAATAAAAAAATAAAAAAATACAGTTTAGCGACGGATAACACTTGCTCCGTCTCTAACCCCTCCATCTTACCGGATCCACGAGTCGGGATCGGTTTGTGCGAAGCTGTAGGGATCTTATTGTTTCTGGAATTGAAAATGGAGTAAGAAATTGTGAAGTGAAGTCAGCTGGAAAAGAGACAAAGTTTTTTTGTATTTAGTTTTTTTTTTTTTTTTTGACATAATGTCACATTGGAGCCACATAGGCACGAAATGCCACATCATGGCCGGAGTCAACGTCGGATTGCGATTTGGGTTCATCTGTAATAAAAAAAACATCAGAGAGTCATCCGTAATTCGGCCAAAGAACAGGGGTACGTATGTAATTGTCCCGATGAATAATATGTAAATACAAAAAAAAAAAAATCATAACGTGGCGACGACGCGTCACCACTGCAGCAAAAACGACGACGTGTCCGTCACTATTGGAGTAGAAGGGTAAGTCGGGTATTTTCCGGGTGCACATTTGAACTGCCTCCTGTATCCCGCCAACAAGAAGAGCTCGAGCTCACTCTCTGTTTCCATTTTCCATCCATGGCTTCTTCTCCAACAATCCGTACTCTCTTCTTCATTCTCATCCAAATACTACTCATCCAATCAACGACCACAGCTCTCGAATTCCCTATCGAACTCACAGCCCAACTGTTTCCTTATCCAGCAAACCGTTCAAATCACACCAATTCCACCTCACCGGCATCAGCACCGATTTCCTCTCCTCTGGTTCCTGCATTGTTCGTGATTGGAGACTCTTCGGTAGATTGCGGCACCAACAATTTTCTCGGTACTTTCGCTCGTGCTGATAGACTTCCGTACGGAAGGGATTTTGACACTCATCAACCTACTGGGCGGTTTTGCAATGGGAGAATTCCTGTTGATTATCTCGGTACTGTTACAATTTCGATTTCGTTTTCTTTCTTGTCGAAACATTTGATTATCTGATTTAGTCTTTTTGAGAGATGGAAAGATTTGTGAAATTTGGGATTTGTGTTCAATTGGTTCGTTGTTCAGCATTATTGATTCTTCATCTGGTTAATTTTGTTTTTTTGTTTGTGATTGCTTTTGAACAGCGTCGGATCTTGGATTGCCGCTCGTGCCTAGTTATCTAGGGCAGACTGATTCACTCAGTGACATGATTCAAGGAGTGAACTATGCTTCTGCTGGTGGTGGGATCATTTTTGCCAGTGGCTCTGAATTGGTATGACTTACGAGGCTTTCCTCCTGTTTCACATAAACTGAATGTGTTGTTGTTAATGTGATGAATCTTGCACATTTTTGGGAGTTTTAGAATTATGTTGAGTGGATGGTGTGCTGATAAGGGATATCCGTGGATGGTTACTTACGTGGGGATGATTAGTTACTGGCATACATAGTTTAGTTTTGTGGTGGCTCTCAGGACTCTGTGTGATATTACGCTTCCGTTCAGGGATGGTGTTTCTTTTATAAGTATAGTAGAGTTCATTGATATGGGATACCAATGACAGCAATAATTTATAGTATTGTCTTGCCAATTGTTTCGGAACTCCTGCAGGGACAACATATCTCACTATCTCAGCAAGTTGAGCAGGTTACGGACACATTTCAGCAGTTAATGGTCAGCATGGGTGAGGATGCAGCAAATGATCTTATTTCGAAATCCATGTTCTACATCTCGATCGGGAGCAATGACTACATACACTATTATCTCATTGATGCATCTAATGTCCAGTCTCTATATCTGCCGTGGGATTTCAATGAATTACTGGCACAGACACTGAAGCAAGAGATAAAGGTCATAATATTTGCATTCATGCGAAAAGTGCTTTTCATGTACACTGGAATAGGTTCTTGTTTGTTAATAGCCATTTACAATTGCAAAATTTTGTCCTGCCCATAACTTTTGCGAACTTATTGAGTTCGTATCATTTTGTGGTGTATAGGAAAATCACTTCCATGTCTAGTTAGATTATTGATGGACAAAAGGTGAGGCTGTTCTGAATATCTTTGCCACTGTTCTTGCAGAACTTGTACAATGCAAATGTAAGGAATATCGTCGTCATGGGACTAGCCCCATTAGGATGTGCTCCTTATTATCTGTGGCTCTACCAGAGTGAGAATGGGGAGTGTGTAGAGAAGATCAATAACATGATCATGGAGTTCAATTTTGCTATGAGGTTCACTGTCCAGGAGCTTAACAAGGAGCTTGCTGGAGCAAACATAGTCTTTTGTGATGCATTTGAAGGCTCTATGGACATCTTTAACAATCATGACAGATATGGTGAGAGATTTCATTTTAATGTACAAAGGCTTTCTATATTTTTAGTGTGGAAGAAGCTTCAGACATGTTACCTGATGGTTAATGTTATGCTCCATTTTCAGGATTTAATGTTACAACTGATGCATGCTGTGGGTTGGGTCAATATAATGGTTGGATAATCTGCATTTCTTCGGATATGGCTTGTAGCAACGCTTCAAATCATATATGGTGGGACCAGTTTCATCCGACTGATGCTGTTAACAAAATTCTTGCTGATAATGTCTGGTCCAGCATGCACAGCAATATGTGCTATCCCATGAATATGCAAGAGATGATAGCTCGGCGTGCCTCATGATGATATCATGTGAATGAAGTGGAAGCAAACTGAAAGTTCCATTGAGGTAACTGACAATAGATAAGTAAGCATTGTACATATTTTCCTCCTTGATGAATTTCAGATGTAAATGCCCTGTTGAAACTATTACAAGAAATACATTTGGTAAGAACTAGTTTTGCCTTCATCTCATGAATAGATAGCATGCCATTGCCATCTCCTGTTGTATTTCTAGTCTGTCTCACCACAAAGCTACAAACTGCAAACCCCAGCAAATGCACACACATTTTGTCTAAATTACGAAGTCTGATACCTAGCAATTAGTGCTTCTCTGTGTCCTGAAGGATTAAGTCTTGTTGTGACAGTGTGTGTGTAAGAGAAGTAGCTTATGTGTGTGACTATTGATTGCTAAATTCTTTATCTTATGTGCGTGACGATTGATTGCTAGATTTCTTTATTGGATTGATAAGGTGATTATTATAGAGATAGATCATCATTGATCTACTTTAATCTGTGTCATGGAACTAGTTTCCTGGTGAGTTGCTCAATTTTTGTTCAGAAATTCATGAATATTGAATATGACTTGGAGAAAAGAGATTACTTCAAGTTAGGAATAGTCATGTTCCTTAACAATATCGATGGTTTCTGGACCGCAAGGTCTTTCCACTCTTGGATGTCTATCTTCCCATCCTTGTCTGAATCAGCTTCTTCAAATGTCTATGCATAAAGCAATTGCAACCTCTACTGTAACTGCCAATTGAAAATAAAATACTATGTATAACAATAATTCCCCACTAGTCCACACCTTATCTATAATAGCTTCTACGATGTCATCAGATAGGACTAGGTCCGACTCATTAAGCAATTCTGTTATCATCTCCTTCACCTAAAACCAAATAATATCAGTTATACTTTTTAATTAACAGTAGTCATGTGGTATTGACAAGGTACACTTCGTTACCTCTCCTCTCTCGATGAAACCAGTCTCCCATATGTCATATAACTTAAATGCAACTGTAAAATCACAAAGCAAAACGTTTTCATGAACTGTGGTTGGCTATGTTTCTAACAGAGAAATGTAAAGCATAGATATTTTATTCGTACAAATGGCTTTCTCCACTTGAGGTGTGTCAGGGTGGAATACATTCAATGATCTTACAAACTCTCCAAAATCTATCACTCCATCGCGATTGGAGTCGAATAGATTGAACATCTGTCCAGTAAAAACACCATCATGAATTGTAAGCCAGATACAGGAAAAGAAATAGACGGTAAGGGATGTCTGACTCTATCTGCTAAAAGAGACATTTTCTTGCCATCCCCTAATTATCCTAGCCAAAACTCCTCCTGCAACCCATAGCTCTTCAAGATCAGAACAATCTGGCCTTTGGAAAAGGTAAAAATCTGGAAATAAAGGAATTTTATTTTGTCATGAAAGTAGTTAAATACCACATGAGATGTAAGTGCATGTAAGTCACCTACCTTTAACCATTAATATGCTTAGTGCATGTAAAATACTCGTGATTTTTTTTTTCACTTATATTGCAAGACAGATGATGATTAGGAATTTAGGATTACTCTGGTCATAAAATCATCATCAAGTATGGTACTGCCCAGTTGCCGAAACAGCTCGTTCAGTGATTTCACTTCATCAATTGTAACTAAATTCATTGAAAACATGAAAATACAGAATTGAAAGTTAATATAATATCCTTGGAGAATTTTCACCATTATTTCGGCAGAATATATACATACATCTGGTTTGAGATGAAAGAAGTGTTGGATCCAAAAATACACGCCTTTGCTTCATTAGAACACAGCCCATAAGGATGGATCCTGGTTATGAATTGTGTATTCTATGACTGAAAGGTGCTTCTGAAGGTGAAATAAAAGGGTTAATGCAGTGTCATTATTGACAGAATATAAAGGTCTGTTCTGTTACTGTAGGAGAATCTTGTGCTGCTGATAATTTGCATAAAGAGATGGCACCTTAAGAAGTAATGGTCTAGAAACCATATTAGTTGCCATTTGTATGAATTGATGTAACAGTAACCTACTCCACAAGACATGGATTCCAGTTCTGAACAAATTTCAGGCAAATCTGTCTGTATTTATTCGATATGTCATTTGCAGTAAATCTGATAAACTCGAATTACCACATCCTTCTTTAGGAATTCATTCTCTAGGTCCCTTAGCAAACATGTCATTTTGGGCATGTCGATCCTTGACACATGTTAGAGATCCTAATCCAGTTCGAATTAGTTAAAAATCATAATTCAGTTCTTATTATTTGCATTCAATTCTTTCTCTATGATTAAAGGATTTCACATGGTATCAGAGCCATATCACCTCCTTGAATTCTTCTATATAATATACTCATCCGTTGTTCTATACAACATCTTTTCCTATTTTTCAATACCATGCTTCCGTTTTCTCCATTCATATAGCTTTCTTGCTGATATATATTTTTCCTCATGCTTTCAATTATTTTTTCCGGTCTCCTTTCTGATATTTTTTCACATTCATTCAGAAATATTCAATTCATCTTATTGATATTTTTTTTCTTCTAAACGGCAAGGATTACAACTACTTTTTTACACTACTCTAGTTCTATACCAACCACGACTACTTCTAAACCACTTTATGTCTCCACCAATGATCGAACCTTGGACCTACTCCATCCTCCTAAATCACACGAACCATGCCTACTCCTAAACCGCCTTATATCTCGACCGATGATTGAACCTTGGACCTACTCCT
Organism: Plantago elongata; assembly: GCA_036897095.1. NCBI lineage: Eukaryota > Viridiplantae > Streptophyta > Magnoliopsida > Lamiales > Plantaginaceae > Plantago > Plantago elongata. Next base: position 5,622 of record JAYMSP010005038.1, read on the forward strand.
TCCTCCTAAACCACCTTATGTCTCCACCTATGATTGAACCATGCATCTCCGACTTTCCACTCCAGCTTCATTCCACTGCACCACCTTATAACTCCTATCTTATAGGTATTTCTTCACATCCATTCATTCAGAAATATTCAATATGTTCAATTCATCTTATTGATATTTCTTCATATCCATTCATTCTGAAATATTCAATACGTTCAATTCATCTTATTCATATTTCTTCACATGGCATGCACGTTTAGGGATTCAAACCTAGCCGTATTTTTTTCATCAATTTACCCAGGGAATTCAAACCTAATGGTATTCTTCATCAAATACTCAGGGAATTCAAACCGGATTGTAGTCTTCTTCATCAATTATTCTAGGGGATTCAAACCTAGTAGTATTCTTCTTCATCAATTTACCCAGGAAAATCAAACCTGGTGATATTATTCTTCAAACCATAATAGAATTCAAACATCATGATGATCTTCATCAACGACCTAGGAAATTCAAACCCAGTAATATGTTCTTCAACAATTATTCAGGGAATTCAAACCTGACGGTATTGCATTATACCTCTCTCTACCTTTTTTTGAGTATTGTTTTATGTGGTCCTCTCTTCACCAATCATCTTCAAGTGGCGCTTGAAATACATTCATGATCCACTTGCGGAGAGTGTTAGAGATTCTAATCCAGTTCGAGTTAGTTAAAGATCATAATAGTTCGAGTTAGGTTTATAGTTTATTTATATATATTACACAGTTAATTTTGTACGTACACAATTCATCACAATTTTTACTGACTTTGTCTTTTTCAATATATGTTCTTCTGTAATTATAATTTTTTTATTCAATCATTTCTCTCATTAATGGATTTCACAACACAGTTCAAGTTGCTACTAGTATTTGCTAGTTACATTCTCAGAATTTCGGAACCGTAAAATTCAATCGTCTTTTTAATAGTGTCCGGATGGACAGAATATTTGACAAACTCAAACTTAAACGTACTATATATTAGGTACAACGAATACATTGACACTTTCAATTTTGATCATCATCATATCTTCCATTTTCTACACCATAATCTGTTGAGTATGTCATACTTTGTCGTGTAAGTTAATGAAAAATGGACAGATTGATTTGTTATATGAATACTTGCTGAAAGGTGGGAGTTATTATACATTTGCAACAGCAGATTCTCTGTCTAAATTTCTTTTTATAATATTGATTCTGTAATCAAGGTTGAAAATATGTTTTGATTCCACGAATTAGGAATGGACAATAATCCTAGTAGGCCAATGCAATCTAGTCTTGGTCCATATTGTACGTTGTAACTAAAAGTTGAAAAGGTGGCACTTGTTTCATGTCACATATGTTACTGTAACTTTGATCCTACTTACAATTGTTTTACTCCTAGTAGCTCCTACAAACTGGGATGCCGTCACTATGTGATTACTTTCTCATTTTCAAGAGTTGATGGTTACCGACTACTGAGATGAAGATAATCGAGAGAAGTGTAAAGTTAGTGCATTTATGTTAAATATCCTACAGTTCGATTTAAACATTCTGCTTGATCTGCATATGGATAATGGATTGTAAATCTGTATTAGAAGAGAAAATGACTGTTTCATCATAAAAAATCAGTATAAGAAAACCTGATTTTTACACTTCTTTCCAAACATTTGGAGTAGCAAGGTAAACACATCACAGTTGAGTTTCAAGAATATGGAAAATCAGCAACACATTCCTAACTTGTAAGACCATTCTTATCAATCTCTGCTCTATCTGAAGTGCTCTTGTGGCAGTCCAAACCTCTCTAACTCTAATATTGTTCAGTATGCCAGTTCCGAATCAAGAACGCCAGTTTCCATCACAAAGCCTGGAAATGCCAGCGTAATCTCACTGGGATACGAAAAAGGTTTACCTGAGTATAAATGAAATGACTACTGATCAAGGTGGGCAGGATAGACAGAGAGACTAACCTTAGATAAGGAAGAGTCATGTTCTTCAACAGAGAAGGATATTTTCTTACCAATTCTTTCCACTCTTCTGCATCTATTTTACCATCTCCGTTTAAGTCTGCCTCCTGAAGTGTCTGTGGAGAGAACATTACAGTGGTTGGTACATTGTATGCTCAGAATAACTCAAACAACATGTCCAGTACTCTTCACTACCTTGTCGACTATTGCTTCAACCTCATGGTCCGTGAGTGATAATTCTGATTCTCTCAGAGTAGCCAGTACCATATCCTTCAACTGTATAACGAGTACAAACAAAACAATTCATAGATTAGAAGATAATTTGGAGAACAGAGTCTACAAGATGATTCAAAGTAAAAATATGTTCACCTCTTCTCGTTCAATAAATCCAGTGTGACCGAGGTCATACAATCTGAATGCAACTGCAAAAAAGACGTTTGGAGTCAGTACTTGTCTTTAACCATGCGTTGCTAGGCATAGGCGTGTCAACTGTTAATTAAACTTTTATGTTTTAACTCAGATGAAATTGTTCTCCATTAGAAGCATTAACTCACAACTGCACTCACATGCTATTTTATCTGCCACTGGAGCATTGGGATGGAAGACATTCAGTGACCTTACGAACTCTCCAAATTCAATTACCCCATTACGCTTAACATCAAACAGCTGAAATAACTGCAGAAATGTGAAATGACAACACAGCTTAACGGTTTTGTTTCAAAATTTTAGATAATGATATTTAATGATGGATTATCCAAGTGCTAATGTCATCACTTAGAACCGAGAGTCCTTCGTTTTCATAGTCCATTGGCCTTTTAAATATACTTGTTAAACATCATACTAGCTCATTCACTATGTTGAATAAGAGAGTTCAGCCAAAAATGTAGATGTCAATATTAAGATTGAATTTGGTAATCATGATCAGCAAATCGTAAAACCAGTAGGAAATGTATACTAACCCTGTCTGCGAGGAGATTCGTCTTGCTTGTGCAGTCAAAAAGTGCAAGCAAGAATTCTTCCTGCAACAAAAGAATTTAATAAGTGATGAACACTCTGCAAGATGAAAGACCATATTATACATTCTATAGCACATGCGGCACTTTCGTTTTTGTTAATTATGTGTTACTCAAGTAAGACTCTGGCAAGAGTATTGCAATTTGCTCCAACAACTGGAAGCTAGTTAATTATGGGCAAAGAAATCAAAGAAAGAGTCTCATAGTTGAAAAGTACCTTATGAATTCGACCATCGTCAATTATGGAACTGCTTAGTTGCTCAAAGAGAACATATAAAGCCTCTACCTCATTGACATTAACTGCCATAAAATGGTATGGGTCTTCAGAATCCAATATTTTCACATATGAACTAAAAAGAAGGAAAATTGCTGGTGGAAGTGTGGAACCACATATTTAATGACTGAATTCATTTAAGCTAACTATTGTTTGTAGTTAGTTTCTATGTTCCTCTTATTATCCCCATCATGACTGACCGAATGAGCATACTTACGCGTATAAACCATTCTATTCGATCTAGGATTTCCATCTAGATCATCCATTGCAGGTTTATAAGTGGCATACTCAAGGTTTTGAATTAGCAACATCAATTAGCAAGAATTTTAGATACTATAGAGTATAGACTATCATAGATCTTGCTATCACATCCTTCAGTAGTACTCATGTAAGTATTCACAAAGTCACATCATGATATGAGTGAAATCATTCATAAAGTGTGCATCAATCAGTTAATGGGCAGAATATATAGAGCAATCAACTCACAAGCTGTTTCGGAAGCGAGAATGGCGTGCTCCTCAAACTTGGGGTATTGCTTAGATTTTGACAAGCAAAAGAAACTGGCGAACGAACGCATAATGTAGTCGAAATCTCAACCTTTGAACTGCAAAAAAACATGAAATGGCTAAAGAACATGTATGACTAATAATATCCACATATGCATGAATCGTCAAAAAATACTGCAGCTTTGAGTTGTGACATTTGTCTTTCTCTCCAGACTCTTCTAGAGTATCACTCATACCACCCTTATGTTGACATTAATCTACAGTAATGTATAATGAGTCAACACAAAGTTCATTGAATCCATGAACAAGCACAATCAAGGCACAAAAGGTGCCACTCCTATTCAAAAAAAAAGCAGATCCTTTTCCACAGTACTACAAGAAAAAAGCACAAAACCTTGCTCATCTAAGTAGGACCGGAAACAAGGGAACAACAGATAGAACATGAAAAAAATCAAATAAAGCACTTGGCTTCCACAATTCCTCACAAACAATCTCAAATCCTAAAATCAAACTGCAAGAATAAATTGTTAGAAGTATAATTAGGTATTTAGAATTATTATTGAATTAGAATTCATTATTACATACTTCTAACACAAATCAACAAACTCAAACCCCAAATCAAGAAATTGGAGAGTGAACTAACCTTCAAACTCTATTGTGGATTTGGGGAAGGTGCTAACCTGTGGCATTCATACTCCATATTATATAGAAATCAGGAAGCTTCACTGTTGTTTTCAAACTCTTGGGTTTTGTCAACTTGTTTATTCCATTGTTTGACTATTTGCATTAAATAATTGGCAACACTTTCTCCATGGAAAGGAATATACTTTCGGTAGTTTATTGGATTATCCTGTGTTTGTTTATTAAAGTATTCATTGAATTTCAGAGTGCCCGTGTATACACTCGTTGACAAGGTCGGTGATTGATTAACCACGCTCATGTGTCGAGTATTATTGCAGGTTAGCATTATAGACGCTATTTTATCTCGCCACAGAAGGTATGGTCGCTTTCAGCTAGAGATGTGGGGAGCCAACGTCGACATTATCACGCCACACGATTGTAGACTTTGTAGTTGACATTTTATCACAGAAGATTCACAATCAATGTCACAGTCTGCCCATACCATACCTTATGGTTGTTATTCATCGCGTGATATACGAAGTTAAACATCGATATTTAGACTACTGGTCATATTGATTCAATATCTCGTTTATACACTTTCCATACATTAATCTGTTTAGCATAGAATTCGAATTGAATTGTCTCAATTTCACACAAAAACTTATTTCGAACTGAGAAAACTCAATTTAAATTATTAAACATGCAATTAAATATATATAATTTTTTTTAGATCGATAGAACTTGTCTTATTGATAGAAAAAAACAATGTACGTACATTCAGGGGCTGATGACAACGTTCAAGTTCAAATCGAGACTATCTAGAAAAAACAAAGGGACAATTACTAATATAAATTACTTTAGTAAAATTATGGGGCTGATTGGGGTGGCATTTAAATCCCCTATTTAGCTTGACGAACAGTGATTTGGCCTAAAATACACTTCAAATATCTCCATTTCAATTCTATTCTCAACACAATTTCACCAAAATTACCATTCAAATGCCATGCCAATCAGCCTGTGTATTTACTCCTCGCTAAAACTGTTACATATAAGGACATTCTAACTTAATCAAACGTGATTGGACAAAACTGCCCATGCTTTTAGCTACATCTCCCCTTCCTCTGCTCCCGTACTAATCATCCTCATCATCTCAGATCTACTTTTTCTTTTCTTCACCAAACAACAACTCTACTCTTCTTTCTTTACCAAATCGTGTCTCACCATGGGGAGTGGTCCGACACGCGGCGGAGGGAGGGGAGTGGCCGTGTTGTGGAAGTCGAGAGAAGGACGGATAGTCGGCTGGGAGGATTCGCCTTGGGGCTGTTCCTGCCACCATTTTTGTTGCTACTGTTGTTTTCGATTTCATTTTCGGAGAACAAACTCGTCATGGTTTGGCCTTCTTTGTATTATGTAATTGGGCTTCTCATTTCACTTTTTTGTTGCAAATCTTGGATTGTTAAATGTTGTACGCCATGTGTTGGACAATATGACGATGTGAGTTTTTATAATTTACTTGGTGGTTGATTGTTGAGTTTAATGTCACTTTGGATTGGAAGATTGTGGAAAGAAAATGGTGGGCGTATTTTCTAATGGGCTTTTGATTTGCCAGTAAGTGCCTGTTTGGCTTTGAAGTAAATGTGTAATGTCAATGTAAAAGATTAAAGAAATCTATGTTTGATTTTTAGTGGAGGGGCAATAGAAAATCCAAATCGGTTGAACTATAATTCCCTCCACATAACCGGAAGTGCTATTTTATGCCTAAAATATATAATAAAACCCATAAATACAATACCTCTTACCCTTATTTGGTTTTGGGGTTATGTCTTTTAAAAATATAAAAATTAAACTAATGTTCATGTTTTTTTGTGCTTTACAAATAAAGACCATTTTCTTTATTAGATTCTGATTATTCTAAATTTATTATTTTTAAATTATTAATTAAAAATATATATTTGTAAATTCAATTTTATTAATTTTTAAATTCTAAACACTTCTATAACATGGTAAATATATATATATTTAAAAAATATTATTCATGATCATTGCGATGGCCCATTGAAATTGATACAAAATTTCTTATAGTCTTGGAAGGACTTAAACGATCATTAAAAATTATTGCATTTTAAAATGATTTCTTATAGTGTTTTTTTGTTTGTTTTGTTTAAGAAATCAAAATCTACACAATTAAAAATATTATTAAAAATATACCTGTCCTTTTCGACACTTTGAGTATGGATGCCCAAGAAACTCGTTCCAATAACACCATCGATCACAAATTTCTTTGACTCAAAGTTACACTACTCGAATCCACTCATTAGAGCTTCCACATTTCATATATCTTTAATTGATTGCTCCCATTTGACCATGTTCCTCGACCAACGATCGACCAACCTCAATTTTGGAATTAGGGTTCTTCTCAAACAAATTGGGAGGAAATAATTTCACATTCCAGACCACTCGTATATATTGTGTCACGTCTAACTTGCCCCGAATTCATAACTACTTAATTAATTTGCTGCTAGAGATGGGTGTTGATACGAGAATATGTCTAACCCGTTATTTGGATGTATCACGAATGGATCTTAAGACATCACGGTATTACAAGGACATGGCCTTGAGAATCCGAGCTAAAGGCCATCCAAGGTCAAGACAGGCCAAAACATACAAAAATACCGTGATAAGGATATCCGGACCAAAATGCTACATCCGAGAGAAGGCAGGTCCAGACCACAAACACATATGAGTCCATATCCGAACCTAAAAGAGAACCAAGTGTGGCAAATCATAGCACGTCAGTAGGGAGGGCACGACCAGTTCCGGACGCCATAGTCCGGAACATTACCATCCGATGTCTTCTTAGACGAGAGGACGACGATGCCCTCAAAGATCCTACAAAATGACTAATCTAGCCATGAGGCCCAAATGCTATATGGGTTATGACAATATTATGGTCCATGGGCCTAATTAAGCCTTGTCGGCTTAATCTTAGCCCTACAGTTGACACAATCCAATAGGTCTAAATGAGAATTAATCTCTATAAATAGGGCGTTCTTCTCAAGGTAAATCAACAAGCTCACTTGATCTTCCCACTTTACTATAAGTTTTAGACCTTTTTCTTATACAAAGGAGACTCATAATCATCTCGAGTAATGTCTCACGTCCGGCTTGATCCAAGGCAAGCCGGATCTAAAGGTTTTCACCCCCCCCCCCCCCCCACTCTAGTAATTTGTGCAAGGTTGTTATATCCTAGGTAGTTGATCTCGAAGTAGAAGAATACCTTTGGTTGAGGATCCTAATCTAGTGGACTTAGATAGTTTTTGTTATACTCGAGGGTTGGGGCTTTTACCTCCGGGTCGTACCCCAGTAAGGCGTCCCCGAGGTAGACCTCCTACACGGAAAACTGCGGCAGCTCGGAGCACCACCCGAGCAGGAAGGAGCTGACCCAGTGACGGGCATACGGCAACTGCATCTTCGCAGGAGGTTCTCCGGACAACACCACAAGGGACCAGGGTCCTACTACCCAACAACCTCCTCCGTTAGGAGCGCACGAACCACCAGCGGGGAGAAACTTCACTCTGCCAAATGGAACTGTCATTTCTCCTTACGAATTCGGGATGAGCGATAACCAGTTCAGATTGCTATTGAATGTCATCCAAGGATGCCTAGGTTCAAACAATGTCCAGCCGACACCTCCTCAACCCGTTCATAAGCAAGCCGAGCCTGCGCAATTGAGGCTTGAAAGGAGACCAATAAGGGAAAGGATTGGGGAAGTCATTCGAGATAATGACCTCCGCCACATGATCAATAAAAGAACCAACTCCCGAGAACAACAAGAAAGAAGTCCCGTAAGAGCTAGAGCCGAGCCAGCCAGGGCAAACCGGATTGTCTCAAATCGGAGGAGAATTGATGATATGTAAGAGAGAGCGTTGTTGCGATCAGGGCGGAGAAGGTACCCGGAACCATCTTAGATCCGAGGACGGGAGAGAGGCTAACACCTGAACAAATCTTTATCCAACAAAAGACCTTGGAAACTGAAATGGCCAAACTCAGCAAAATGTTGAATGCTCAAGAGAAGATGACCTCCAGAGTCCCAAATCCATTGAGTACTGCGATCCGAAGAGAGAAAAAGCCTACGGAGTGTACCATTCCGAATTTGGAACGCTATTATGGAGACAGTTGTCCGACATCACATCTTACTCGTTACGAATCCAAGATGGATACTAACGGGTTAAATGATAATCTCAAGGCACTCAATTTCTCTACTATTCTCTTCGGAGAAGCAATGGACTGGTGGACAAGCTTGCCGTCCGGATCCATCAAGTCTTTTGATAACGTGTCCGCACTCTTTTTGAAGAGATTCCAAAAATCTAAGAGAAGGAAGAGATCAGTGGAACACTTAGCCCATAGAGAAGAACCTGGATATCAATGGCCTAGACCCTTCATCAACAGTATAAAGGGAAAGGAAGCAAAAGACTATTGTGCTTTTCACAAGCAAACCGGGCATCCGACTGAGAAATGCATCTAACTCACGATGGAGATTGAAACATTGATCTGGAATGGACAATTGAAGGATCCGTACTTCAAGGGAGAACAGGGCCCATCCGGAAGGGATGAAAGGAGTCCGAGATACAAATCCATGACCCTCCTGCCTCCTCCTAAAGACACTTCA
>JAYMSP010005039.1:0-14669 GCA_036897095.1 Plantago elongata
TTGTAGGGCAAAATCGTTCTTGAAGTCAGCTAAATCACTGCCGGAGGAGTTTGATGAAAGACCACTTTTCCTGAGGGCCTTCGCCTTATCGCCACCCATGGGACGTTCCACGAAGTCATCACTACTTTCACTCATGCGCATTTTCTTCCCTGAGCTTCCGTCAGTGTCTTCGCCTTCCGCATCATGGAGTTCAAAACCCGAAATCACTTCCCCGGATGGATTGTTGTAGTTCATCTTTGTTTGCCACTGTTGATAATCTTTCATGACATGCCAACAGTGCATTAGTTCGAAATTTTCACCTTGTTTATGATTTATCCTGTAGATGTGTTTGGCGTACTCAATGACATCGTCATCGTTAGTACCACTCCGAACTCCTTGGACTCGTACAGCCTTGTTGTAAGCACTCACTTGATGCGATTCCAGCGACCACGAAGAGAGCTTCCAGTTCGTGGTTTGAGATTAGAAGTCGAGTCCTTCCTACCGCATTCCACAAATTTAGTACGTGCTATTGAAGATCGTAGTGTACTGCACATTCGTACCTACACATGGTCGTTTATAGTCGTTAAGTATTCTATTTTTTTTATTATTAAACATACTAGTTTAAAAAAAAAAAGTGTCCGGTCCAATCAGGACCGGACACATGCCCAGCCAAACGGTTGGGACACTAGTGGGGCCAGCCACAAAACGGTAACTCGATCGGTTGTTACGGCTGCTCCGCGACTGTCCACAGTGGACAGTCCAGTTGCGGCAACTGATCCCCACGGTTGTCCACAGTTGGCGGTCTTCTCCTAGTACAAAATTAATTTTTGCCATCATTTTATTATTCCAGCCTTACATTTTTTCAAGTATTTTGATTATTTACCTCGTCAGTCTTGATGTAAAACTGGATATAGAACGAAGGGAGTACTTATTCAGGTGAATTACATATTTTTATAAATGGGTTTGTATCAGTAACTATGCACCCTTTATTTTGTTAATAACTTAATATTGTGTCATTCAACTTATTTTTAATAAATTTGAAAAAAAATTATATCAATCCCGAACTCAACTTATCATTTTCCATCTTAGGTTACCCCAAACTCAACCTTTACTTCATAAAATGGAAAATATTATCTCATACTCTTTATTTTCTTCATGCAATTTATTAAATGTTTATTATATTTTATTTACATAAAAAATTCGAAAAAGGTACCCTAAGTTGTGACATTTCTGAAAAAGGTACATTCGATGTTACCGTCCAATTTTGGTACCTTAAGTTGACATTGTGTCAAATTTTGGTACTTCGTGACACATGACAACTTAATTACGTGACACATGTTATGTTGAAAAATATAGAAATACGGTGGACCTAAACGTATATATGATCGTCTTTATTAATTGTAAATAAATCTTAAGTTTTAACAATATTACTAAACTACCCATATAAAACTATATCTTTATTGAAAATAATTTATAAAACTAAAAATGAATAAAATCTTCCTTGACTGAATTTTTATGTTGTCGTGGAGCTTCCAGATCCAATATGATGTAAGCTTCACGTTAGAGCTTCAAGATCTTGCAATTTGGGTGCTCAGTCGAGGATGACTCACTTACAAAATTCAAAACTCAATTGAAATGTTTATTGTAGCAATTCGCATTTTTGAAATTTTGAAATTTTAAATTTATTTTATATGTAATAAAATATGACATTTTTTTTTATATTTGTAATTTTTTTTTGAATTATGTCAAACAATTTATACCCATAAATTACGAGAGGGTGACACGTGTCCCACATTTTTTATAATTTAATTATTTATTTTTCATATATACAAATTTAATTTAAAATTATAATTTATAATTTTTAAGAAATCTGTATACATTTTTTTGGTAATTTGAAATCAAAATTTCCCCTCTTTTTTCTTTCCTTTAACCTTATTTTATTTTAAATTTACAAAATAGGGTTGATTTATAATAATTGAAAGTTATGTGGTGAAATTTAAAGTTGTCAATATTTATTTTATTTGCGATTTCACCCATTAACATTTTAAAATTTCAAATTGATTCGTGTCGCTTAATTAAACTGTCATGTGTCACGGAGGTACCTAAATTGAACACAATTTCAAATTAAGGTATCAAAATTAGACAGTAACAATTAAATGTATATTTTTTGAAAATGTCACAGCTTAAGTTACTTTTTCTCGAATTTTTCCCTTTTATTTACCCTCTTTCATAATTTATTAACTCTACTTGGGAACTCAAGCCATAAACACAGTTTGGAATGGAGACAATTTGATCGGAGTATAAGTTATTGCAAGGAAATGGTAAAAGTAAAATATAATTTAATTAACGTGGTATAATTTTTTATGCATTGAAAAAGGTCTTCAAGTAATAAAAATATAAAAATTAGTGAGCATTTATTTGTTTTGCGCGGGCAGACACAACAAACCAAACCCCTATTATGGAGGACTGCTAGTCCTGGACTATGGCCTAGGAGTAATCCTTGGAGAGTACACTACAGAACTAAACCTCTATTATGCAGGACTAGGGTATGCTCCACTAGTCAATTATACTTCAATATAGAATGTTAGCTCCTGTTCCATCAATGCAATCTTTATGCATCCATTATTCTACTACATAATACTAATGAACATAATCTGTACATTTTCAAGATATAAACACTGTCATAATACCATCAAGCTGGCAGTTCGGTATACAGATTACCATAAACAGACAAAAGGAGGGAAACAATTTGAAACAAGGCAAACAGCTCATGGACTGGCAAACTTTTACAAACGTGATTGAGATCCAAATCGAGAAATTTTGCCTCAAGAGATATCAGATTATTTCATGGATCTCCGTTTTGTCAAAAGCTTGATGGAGTACTTGTTTTGTCTATGAAACCTTTCATGACGGGATTGTTCTGCTCAATGTAAGCATTCCTCCGCCAGTTGTCTACTGCTCTTTTTACAGTTGTGTTTGCCCTTTCTATCTCTTCAGCGGTGAACTTGTGCTCTATTATTCCCAATGGTCCTGGCTGCAGTACTTTAACCACGGTTTCCACATCATGCTCCAGCTGCCTGTGGAAAATAGAAACAAAATGGAAACAACAATAATTAACTGATCTGACACACTGCTTTCAGGTCTCAGCCACGTCGATTAAGAGAGGGAGAAACAAACAGAATAAACATTATCATTTTCGCAACAGATGTAACAGAATCAGATTCTAGAGTTCATTTCAGCATCTCAAAATGGATTTAAGTTGACCAGAAATAAAGGAAACATGCTCAGGATTAGCAGAGTTCACTTGTCACACATATCTAGCCTGTCCTCAGAGGGCATCGCCGGCTCGTTAAAACGCACACTTAAGGCCTGAACAAGACTTCTGAAGAGTGTCAGCTGCACCACTGACCTATAGCTGAAATCAGTGGTATGCGAGAAATTTTGATAGTTGATACAGACCTTACATGTGTAGATACTCTGCTCATAGAGAATGATAATACACAGTCTAAAGATGATGTCACTCCATGGAAATAACAAGGCACAAGTATATTTTTGCCGCTGTGCCTTGTCTCGCTCTCTCCAAATTCCAATTTGGATAATGGGGATAGCTACTACTAGCTCAACTTAAACAGTGAATTGATAAACCAAAACTTGATCTCCATATCCTGGCTCTCCCATGTGGGTAGCTCCTTTCAAGAGCCATTAGACATTGAGTGGATCCATCAATATGATCCAAAGCTTTTTTACCTTGACGAAGAGCTCAATCTGGACTGCTGAAGAACAGTTTTTACTACCAAAGTAACAACGTCCAGCTAAAGCGATCGACTGGTGATCAGATCAAGAAAGAGCAAGACAATTTGTGTCCAAATGAAAAGGCTGAAAAGGCACACAGAAGCACGAACCAAGAGGCAAGAAAAGAAAAACAAGATACCTGAGAACACTGAGGTTAGGGTTGGCTGATCAAGGAACACAAAAGAGAAAGAAAACACGCTGGAATTTCAAGAGGTTGGCTGATCAAGGAAATCAAAAGAGAAAGAAAAACACACTGGAAATTCAAGAAAAATTTGACTTTTTTATACCATGATAAATTTGCAGTGAATGCCTCTTCTGAGGTAACGCGGCCAAATATTAACACTTAACAGAAATATCAGCACATTGATATCGTGACTCATGGTCACATTTTCTAAAAGGTGGCCAACCCGTCACACTATAATTCATCAATTTACTGCCACTCTAACACTAAAGTGATTTTAAATCAGTCTCAAAACACACAGATACATGGCAGTGATGGCACAGCTATTATGTTGGATCAGCATGAGGGAGATTCAATAGAGAAAAGGCATACATTCTAGCATCCTTGTTATATAGGCAACAAACAATAATCTATGACCTTCTTGCAGTTGGAACCAAATATTTTCTGCATCATAAGTTTTACCCACCAGCATAGTAATTTTACCACTAGACAAACTATAGCAGAAATTTGTAATGATGTCAAATGGAACAATTTAATTAGTTGGCAGAGTAAAAATGACACCATAAATTCAGGATTGCAGGCCAGAAGGACTGAAAGATCGGAGGGCAAAGTATTATTTTTCGTAAATCAGTAGAACAGGAACACAATACAACATGCTTAGCTGAAGCACTATAAATGAAATATGTACAACTGAACTGGACACCCCGAAAATAGAGATTAGAACTCTACATTCTCCCAAGATTCAAAACTTCACTAAACACACCAGACCATTGGTGGACCGTAAGATAGGATAAAATTTTAGTTTAAGCACAAGGTAGTTTCGTACTTGCCAGCAAATGCTCAATAAGTGAGCGTGTTTACTGTCAATAATATCACCCCAGGTCTAGTCCAGGTTGCAGTACCTTAACCACAAATATAATAACCACTTTCGGCTAGCGTTTCTAAACGAAAACAAACGTAGCAACCCATTAACTATAAAAGCTAAAGGATTGGTTCTGAAACCCAGGAAAGGTTTACTACTTGGTCACTATGCTATTCCAACACCTTCTGATCGCAGCAGTGACAATAGCTAATACTTTGAACCTATTACAATTGCAGAAGCAGCTCAAAGTAAACACTAATCAGTAAATTATCAAATGAAACCCCCAAAATACAACTCAAATCGGAAACAAAAAGTTTTCTTGTCTAGACAACGTCAAGTATAATAAGAACAGGAGATTAATTGATTGCATATACCTGAACAATTTTGAGAATGGGAGTCTTGGCAAAGATGGCGGCATGTTGGGCGAAAGAGAGCTGAAATCAGTGCAATGATCAATTGACAAACTTTTCTGTATCCCACAATTCACAGTTAGAAAGACTGAGAACGTTTTCTTTTTTAAAGGCGCATAGAGGATGAAAGACGTTTTTAGTTAGCCAAGAAGCAATAATATCACACTTCCATAATCTTTTGTTCAGTTGTTTTATTATCCATATCATCTTCTTCTTCCTTCTCCTCCTCCAAGTAGCAACTAGCAAGCAGTTCTACTGTAGCCATTAATAGCAATGAACAGCTTAACAACAGGTTTCACCACTCAATTCTCATCCACCTCCGTTCAATTCCCCTTACGCCGCCAATGCTCCCGACGGCCGTCCTTCACCCAATTGCCCACGCGCCACCACCAGCTTTCCAGAAGAATTGTGTGCACGGCGGTAATTACTCTCAATTCTCTTAAACTTCGATTCAGATTCATTGATGGATATTTGGATTTTGTTAAGTGAGTCTTTCAATTTCAGGAACCGTACCTCATTACAAAGTTGGACTCAGCTGAGAAGACATATATAGAACTATCGGTATGTCACCATGTTTGTCTTCTATGTTGTTCTTCTTTACATTTCATTTTAGCATTCTCTAATCATGAAGTATCTAGATAACTTATATAGAGACGGAAATGTGTAAAAAAGATGCATTTTGTTAACAAACTAGGGCTGATTGCCATACAATTGTAATCGGTGCATCGCTCGCTCTATATAGTGATTTGGCCTAAAATACAATTAAAATAACCCCATTTCAATTCCATTCCAAATACAATTTCACCAAAATCCATCCAAATACCCATTCAAATTCTATACTAGATGTTTTTATGTGAAATCTCAAGGGTGACTTAGTGAATTGTATTGTAATATTGCTTTTAGCCCTCCTTTCGGTCTTGGCTCTTACCCTACTTATTTAGAAGGGGCTTTGAGTAAACAACGATATATATTAATGTGAGACACGGACAATCTCCATATTGTATAACCATTGATTTGCAAAGTTAAATTAAGCAATCTTGTTGTAATATGCTTGTTTCTTTTTTAAATCTAAATGATGATCACATAATACAGTAAAGTCAGTAACCCATACAAGTGAACTCCGAAGTTTAAATTGGCTTTAGAATGAAAAATTGAAAATGTCGATTGGATTTTGCTTGCAACTTTATTTGAGGCGTCTAGCATGTCCTTCTGGGATTCAGCTACAGTTGTGAAACTGAATATACATAGTTTCTTATGGTTTCTAACAAGCTACTTTTCCAGTGCATATATTTCTAACTTAAGATATACTATGTTGAAATGTGTAAGAGATGTTCTGGCATCTGCTTGATGAAATTTCGGTTTACATATGATGTGGCAAGTTGTGCATTTTGCTTTTCTATTTCCTGGGAAATACTCTAAAAGTTGGATGTGATTGTTTTAATTTCTTCTATGAAACATATGTAGGGTAGAATGGCCGATCCAGAGGTGGCATCGAATCCAAGCGAGTATCAGAAGATAGCCCAGTCTTTGGCAGAGCTTGATGAGGTGTTTCTTGTTTGAATCATCATGCTCTTCCGAGCAAGCATAACTTAATTTTCAATCCTCGACTGCTCTTTTTACAGTTCCTTATAAATTCTTTGAATTATCAGGTTGTGTCGACATATAGAACATACAAGGATTGTGAGAAACAGTTAGAAGAAACCAGAGGTGCACGTCCTTAACAAATACAACTAAATGGACATGAATTTAGAATGCCCTTACTGTCCATTTCTTGTATGTATTGATATTTTTTGTTATTTTAATTCAGCTTTGGCAAGAGAAAGTGGTAATGACCAAGACATGGTTGAAATGATAGCTTTAGAAGTTCAAACTTTAGCTGATCAACTTAAAGAGCTCGAGGAGAAACTAAAGGTACTTCTCCTTGGCAAAATAATTTTCTCCTGTTTTATTTGCAATTGTTCACTCCCTATCCATTAACATTGCCCTGCCTTGCTTACAACTACAGCTCTTGCTACTACCAAGTGATCCTCTGGATGAAAGAAATATAATGCTGGAAGGTTAGATTTGTTATGCCGATGACCTAAAAGTTCATTTGTGCAACTGCATGCCATTTGTCCAATACTTCAATGGATACTCCTATTTCAGAATCTTCACAACTCACAAATAAACTGAATTTTATTTCAATAATCTTATTATTTTATATGTGTTGATCTGCTAGAGAAGATTAAGCTACGTCCAATGTATTAATTATCATTTCCTTAACAATTTTATGTTGGCAAGACCTGAGTTTCTGCTTTATTCAGAGGGAGGATCAAGCTTTGTGGCTTTTTATTTCTCCTGATCGATGTACCATATGAATTCAAAATTACTTCACTGTAGAACTTCATTATTTATTGCTACGCATACAAAAAGCTTTGTACCGTTAATAATGTTCTTTAGCCAAGAATTAGATGCACGTATTAGTGTGAATACTGCAACAACTGAAGTTCCTATAATTTACACTTGCAGTCCGGGCTGGTACTGGTGGAGATGAAGCTGGAATATGGGCTGGTGATCTTGTAGGTACAAGCTTTTTTAGGAGATGTTGACAATTATTTTATTTTCCCTGTCTTACGTCTTCTCAATGTCCAGTGGCATGAATTTCAAATGATGATGTTTCTTATTGTCATCTCACCCATTAGGTACGCATGTATCAAACATATTGTGAATATAATTCGTGGAAATATGCTGGTCTCTCGAGCTCTGAGGTAATGCCTTATCTGTATGCTTGAGGTATGCAGTACTATCTACAGACATAGCTAAGTGATCTTCTCCTTTGAAGGCTGAGAAAGGAGGGTATAAGACATATGTTATGGAGATAAAAGGGAAACGTGTGTACAGCAAACTGAAATACGAATCAGGTGTCCACCGAGTTCAACGTGTGCCCAAAACAGAAACCCAAGGCCGTGTTCATACATCTACAGCTACAGTTGCTATAATGCCTGAGGTAATTCTATCTCATGCAATCATTATGTAATGGCATGACATTCTAAGGATTGTCAAGTAATTGATACTTAAGGTTGCACACTTGTGCTATTCCATGAAATTAGTAAATTACTACAAAGAATGGGGCTTAGGCTGTGTTCTCTTCAACTGAGATTTACTGAACTGAAGTAAGGTATAAATTATAACCAAGCCGAGCTGAACTGGACTGAACTGAACTGAACTGAAGTGAAGTGATTTTAAGTTGAAGAGAACACAACCTTACTGGTAAACTAAATATTTTACCATATGATGTAGTGTAGTTGCTAAAACGCAATTGGATGAACTTAGTAATGCATGTTATATGTAATAAAATTTGGCTGTTTATTACTCAGCTCCAGACTTGCAAGTTTGATCAATGTCTTTCTATGTTCATCTTCAGTTTTAAGTTACTTCTGTTGTCAGGCTGATGAAGTGGATGTGGAAATTGACCCAAAGGATATCGAGCTCACAACAGCAAGATCTGGTGGTGCTGGAGGTACATTTAAGTGACAACTAGGTCCATGATTATTTACTTGCTCTATTAACCTTTTCATCAGGTAATTGATTTCATCTGATGCAGGGCAAAATGTTAACAAGGTCGAAACTGCTATTGATCTTTTCCACAAGCCAACTGGAATAAGAATCTTTTGTACCGAAGAGCGAACTCAGCTTCGGAACAAGAGTCGAGCACTTCAATTATTGCGGGCAAAATTGTGAGCAATAATATAATTTGGCTTTCATCCTTCACGGTTAAACCTGATAGGGTGAACCGGTCATTTTGAAGGATACTCATTTTTGTGCATATGTGCACGTATGTACATGTGATCATTACTGTCAGTTCTATTCAGGTATGACATGAAACTTAGAGAACAACAAGAGAAGCTAAGGAACCAGCGAAAGATTCAGGTATAGCTGCAATTTTCCTCAGATATTGGATGAAAGTAAAAGCTAATATAAAATATCTCATTTATATGACATGTTTCAGACTAATTGTCTTAAGAAGGCCTTGTTTTGCGATTATCATGTCTCGGCAAACTATTAGATATAACCTGTATGCTGGCAGGTTAGAGCTTGACACCTTGAGTATGGTATCCTGATATCCAACACCAATCATATCAATCAACATAAATTTGCTGTTAAATGTCTTACTTCACGTATTGCAACCTTTACCTTGTTGTGTAGTAACTAGTAACTGCGTTGCTAGAGCTTACAAGGTCAATCTTGATTTGCACAACTTGCATATCAAGTTTTCTTTGACAGGGGCTTGGCCCTTACTATTGATGAGTCTATGTTGTCTTACAATTTCAAGTTTCTTTAAGAATATAATTCCCCCTATATATTTTAAATCTGTGTGTAACAAAATTTCACGGTTCTGGATCAGTTTCTTATAGCAACTCTTTGTGCTGCATGTAACCTTTTCACACCCCCTCTCGCATGGATTGTTAGGAATTCAGTACATGTTGAAGTTTGTTCTTTCTCTTGTAGTTTTCCAACTTATACTAATACTTTGGCTGATGTCAGGTCGGTACTGGTGCTCGTGCAGAAAAGATCAGAACATACAACTATAAGGTACTGCTAGTGTTGGATTTCTGAAGCTTGCACCGAAAAACTGTTGTTCACATGATTTATGTACCATGCAGAACTGAGAATAAACTGCTACTTATGTTTCAACCCATCTGTGTTGAAAATCCGTGATTATTTTGGTTTTCTGCTGCAGGAAGTGAGAAATTAACTTTTTGACCGATAGATAGAAAGGCTTTTTGTCTAATTTTAGTACATGTGTTGTGTATGAACTCAGGCGCTGATTGGTATAGAATTTGAATGGGCATTTGGATGGATTTTGGTGAAATTGTGTTTGGAATGGAATTGAAATGGGTGTATTTGAAGTGTATTTTAGTCAAAATCACTGTTCATCGAGCTAAATGGACCGATTACAATTGTTTCCCAAACATCCCATTAATTTTTGTGTGTTCACTTGTATTCCAGGACAATAGGGTCACAGATCATAGGCTGAAAATGAACTTTGAGCTCACATCGTTTCTGAATGGGGACATAGAGACTGCTATTCAGGTACTAGCTTGGCTCCCACCATGATCCCCTCTTCGTTGTTTATCTAAATTCATTTCTCATTGATTTATTTATTTGTTTTCTGACATTTTTTTGCAACTTGAACTTATTGTAATGGATTCTCATATGCAGTCGTGTTCTACGATGGAGCAAAAGGAAATGCTCGAGGAGCTTGCATTGTCTGCCAGCACTATGAGCTCTTGATTCACATACTGATGACATATTCGATCAAAATTTATTCGGATTGAATTTGCCGAGGAGCTGGCTTACATGTACCAAATTCAACCATGTACATGTCAGAGAATCTCCAGTCTATAAGCTACATAGAGAGTACTGCCAGTCTTGGGCGGAATTTTTTTATGTTCGAACATGTAATGCAGATAGGAAATGTCTGTTTCTGTAGCTTATCTGGAACTGAGTTGAGAGACCTAATCATATCATTTGGCCCAGGTCGTGTGGTCTGCGTGAACAATTGTTTAACAATTCAATTATAAAACCAAGTATAACCAATAGGAGTAATATTACATTATTATTCTTTAAATGAAACCCATAAGCTATATGACTCTATGCTGAGTGTTTGGGATAACATAATAGGATCCTTAAAAGGCTCTGCTTTTGCCCAAGTGTGCTCTTCTCTCTTCCTTTCCGACTTTTCTTCGACTCCCTTGTTGAATGGCAGCAGGTACGATTAATATGGTTAACTGAATGTGAATGGTTATTGACTCGTTATAGTTAACCGAACATATTTGAAGAAAGTTCGTGATGCATCCAAAAATGACTCGGGTTTGGTGCTTCCTCCTCCTCGTACATGACACACCTATTTAGCAAAAAAACTGGATGTCCTTACTCCATATGTCGCCACGTAGCTGCACAAAAACTCATCTCACCTGTTCAACACTTCTAAATTCTTGAACGAACCCATTCACATAATAAAATGCTCAAAAGACTGCTCCTTTTCTCCTCCTCGTCCCGTAATGTGTCTTCTCGACACAACCCATTACATATATCCAACAATAATCCATCTGGGTTTTCATTTTCTTGGCCTCTATCTCTTGTTTTCAATCGACCCATTAGAATTTCTTCAGTCTATGCCATGGCGGATGATCGATCCTCTCTAAAACCAACGTCGTCTGGATCTCCACCCAAACACACTAACCGCCTTGCCGAGGAGCAGAGTCCTTACCTTCTGCAACACGCCCATAATCCTGTAACTATTCTGTTACTACCTTTCAATTGTCTATTCTTGCCTTCACTTTTATTCATAAAAGATTGGTTTTTCTTATAGGTTGATTGGTATCCTTGGGGTGACGAGGCATTTGCTGAAGCTCGTAAGAGAGATGTCCCTATTTTCCTATCCAGTATGTCCTATTCTTTCCCCTCTCTATAATTGGTCTTTTTTGTGTGATTAATTGACACTTGTTTGAATACATAGTTAGCATATGAGACTGTCTGTATAACAGTTAGTTTAGTTAGCAAGGACATGTCAAATTGTTTAAATCATGTCAAATTATACAATGCATAGTGATTTTCAACTGAACTATCTTCCTTACACGGTTACACCCATATGAGGCTGACTGTCCTAATTGCATGATTCTTATTATGAGTATTTGGTGATTGGTTAAGTGTGCTTTCTTTCTAGATTAGATTGATATATTCTGTCGTTATTCATATCTTTGATTTTCGATGTGGTGATCGTGTTGCATTTGAAGTTGGATACAGCACATGTCACTGGTACGTTGTCTCGTTTTTCCCTTTCCAAAGTTAGCACCTTTGCTATTGATTATCTAGAGGTTGATTTTTTTTGGCGATCACTCAGGTGTCATGTTATGGAGGTGGAATCTTTTGAGAATGAAGAGGTTGCAAAGTTGCTAAGTGACTGGTTTGTTAGTATTAAGGTGGACATCTTGACTACTCGGAAATGGTCAAATTTTGTTTCTACTTCCTTAATTTAAAATGAGGGCTTCAACTGCGTTATTGACAGGTGGACCGAGAAGAAAGACCAGATGTTGACAAGGTATGCCTTGAAACAACATATCATGCTTGTCATTATGTGTTTTGGTGGTTGAACACTACTAACGAATAAGGTAAAAGGAGAACAGGCATTGCAATAGAGTACCCTATAGTCACCTCATTTTAGGTGTAGAGTTATATTGGTAATGCGTGTTATGAAATCACAGATTACAAAGATGTCCTCTGTTTCAGTATTTCTGATACAATGGTATTAAGACCTTGAATTCACAAGTGAGGCATTACGAGTGACATTATAGTCTAGTATTTCAATACCTAGGGTGGGCTAACATGAAACACTGACAGAATATCGCCTGGCTAAGGCAAGCATCGGCCGTGTCCACGTGCTTCTATTCGTTCGCAAATCTTTGTTTGTAGTGTATTATTACTATTACCCTCAGTATTTAATCAATTCCTTAACTACTTGAATGTGAGTATCTAGATTCACATGCACTCAGTCAGAAAAACATGCACCCTCATAAACCTTGATCCATAATTCTTGATCCACATGCGATTGTTCGAGATAGCACATAACATCAAAAAATTCCAGATTGTTCATCTGTTAACTTACGAGACTTTTCCATTTGTGTATAAGGTGTACATGACATACGTGCAAGCCTTGTATGGTGGTGGTGGCTGGCCCCTGTCTGCCTTTCTCTCACCTGATTTGAAGCCTTTGATGGGTGGGACATACTTCCCGCCGGATGATAAATATGGCAGGCCTGGCTTCAAGACAGTACTTAGGTAAATCTCTCTTATTACTCATGTTGATTTTCCCAGTAACTTTAAATGAAATTATATTCCCGGTTTCTTTGTTAGTTCGGGTGTTGAAGAAAGCTAAACAATGTTCTGTATATCAGGAAAGTGAAAGAAGCTTGGGATACACAAAGGGATGAGCTACTTCAAGGTGGGGTAATTGCGATCGAGCAACTTTCAGAAGCATTATCTTTCACTGCAAGCTTGAAAAAGCTACCAGATGGGCTCTCAGAGAGGGCCTTGCAAAAGTGTGCTGAACAGGTATTCTATTTATGGTGAAGTGTTCTTGGACACTGCAATATTCTTGTCATAAATAACATTGGTAAAAAAAATTAAAAATTCATATTATTGAATATTGCATTTAGATTTTCATTATATAATTATTTTTAAATCCATTAGAGGTGGTATATGTGATTACTTTGAACTCAAGTTGAAAGCTCTTGACCAAAAAAAGTCAAATGAGAAGTTGAGTAGGGACAGAGGGAGTATTTGATTGTAGAATTTTGTGCATCATTGTTTAATTTATTCATATTAAGATTTTTTATTGTAGATTTTTGTGCATCATTGTTTAATTCATTCATATTTAGATTTTTTGCTAACCGAGATTATGTGATTCCCCGTTTGTTTGCATGTCTTCCCTTTATATTGATTTTATGTGATGATAATATAGATTCTCTCTCTCTGCAAAAAGCAAAAATAAATGTTGTATTTCGAGCAATATCACCTTAACATCTGAAATCTTGGAGAAAATTAACCCCTGCCTAATTTCTTGTTTCAATTCACATAGCTTGCTGATAGTTTCGATACTAAGAATGGTGGATTTGGTTCCGCACCAAAATTCCCTAGACCAGTAGAAATGCAGCTGATGCTTTATCATTCAAAGAAGTTAAAGGAGAACGGAATGTCTGGTGAAGCAAAAGAAGACTTGGGGATGGTACTACAAACCTTGCAGTTCATGGCGAAGGGTGGTGTACATGATCATCTTGGAGGTGGTTTTCACAGATATAGTGTGGATGAGTGCTGGCATGGTCAGTTTTCCTCTTGAGTAATATGCTTTTCGTTTTACTGAAAAGTGTTGTTTATAGTTCCAACCTTCTTGCAGTGCCACATTTTGAGAAGATGTTGTATGACCAAGGGCAGCTGGCTAATGTTCACCTAGATGTTTTTTCGATCACAAAAGATACGACCTATTCAAGTTTGGCACGGGATATCCTTGATTACTTGAGACGAGACATGACTGGCAAGGAAGGTGGGATTTTTTCAGCCGAGGACGCTGATAGTGCAGAATCTGAAGATACAATTGGAAAGAAAGAGGGAGCCTTCTACGTTTGGAGCAGTCAAGAGGTAAGTAGTTTGCTAAGCTTGGGGCCTGTGGAGAAATTTATCAGTTTATCTTGTCTGTCTACACTCTACAATTCTTGCCGAAACCAGAGGAGAAATTTTAAGTAGCCTTCTCAAGTGTGGGCTTTGATGGTGTAATGCTATATAAAGGATTCATGATTTCGTCCTCTGCCTCTTAGAAGGCCTTAAGTAGTAACCAAACTTAATATGGTATTAGAGCGATGTCCCGACACGATTATAGTGACTGGACCAAACTAATCTTATTTTTTAT
>JAYMSP010005040.1:0-14669 GCA_036897095.1 Plantago elongata
AAACCTGGAAAATCAAAGTTTGAACAGGAAGAGCGTAAGTCATATAGACTTAGTGAGGATAATCAAGCATGTACAAGATGAGCATGAGTGCAACAGGATAGCAAACCACCACTAGTTGTTCAAGCAATTTTTAAAAATGGGGAAACTGTTCACAGGCAGGCAGGATCATAGCACATAAAAGGTGCTAGATTCACAGTACTGTAAGAGTAACTATCTTGGACTGGACCAAAATTATCAGGTATTGGTCAAATAACAAGATGGAGTGGAGTAGTGACCTCGTCAGTGCTGCATAGAATGACAGGCACTACCCATCGCAACCCGAATATACAGGAGTGGAGGAGTGACCTCGCCGGTGCTACATGGAATGATGAGCACTACCCATCGCAACCCAGATATAGGACAGTTGAATAGTCCGAACAAGCAGGAGACCGAAAGAATAGCGCTGCAGACCGCTTTATAAATTTTGTCGAACAAGTCGACCAGGCTGGTTTCCCAAGTTTTTCCAAAAATATGTGGTTGCTTTTAAAATCATTTTTCATGCAATGCAAATCATGTGGAACATCAAGATATAATCAGGATGGAATAGCAAGATATAACTGGAATAGAATAGCATGATATAATTAGATCAAAATATCGAGCTGTAACCAGAATACAGATCAACAGGTTCAATAACAATCATATAGTCAGTAATCGTAATTAGAAGTCGTGTCATGGTCAGTCGGGATGTCGTCGCGTAATCGCAGTCAGAGTCAGTTAAGCAGACAGGCAAGCAAGCGGAAACAGGTACTGGAATAAAAGGCTTGAAAGGTAACAACTTTCCCAGGGCCGGATGCCGAAAGCCTGAAATCAATCACCTTGGTTGAACTTGTAAGCTACGCAACCTTGTAATCCTGATAAACGGACAATACTATTTATTTTTACGCAAGAATAATTATAAGACTCCTGTAAAATCCCCCAAAACAATCCTAACACGTAGCGCAATTAAGCATGCATTAAATCAAAAGCCATTTTTAACTAACCACATGTAATTCAAGGAGTTCTATATAACCTAGTACCTATCACAAGTTGAACTATTTGGAACTCAAAACAGCTCAGGAACTATCTACCAGCTTTACAATACCCAAAACCAAAATCAAACTCAAAAAGAATCCAAGTGTTTGTACTCTAGAACATAGTTTAGCAATATGGTAGAACAAGTACATGAATGTAGTTGGAGATAATATAATAGGGATTAAACTAGTGGGGATATCTAGGCAGATGTGTATCAGACTGCACTTAGTATGGCTCACCTATTTTTAACTAGTCAAGAAAGGTAACGTCCAATGCATAACACACAATTACAATATGACAATCACCTATTTAGATGAATCAGGAATGCAGTGTATTACCCTATGAAAATAAGTTACCATGTACCCAGGCTAAGGAATCAGTATGAAAAGGATGGTAAATATATTTCAGCTGCAGTTTATCTTTTCCCATTCAATCTCACTTTCTGAATACTCTGCTCTGCAACCTTATTGATACTTCAGATTCCTCCGAGTAACAAGTTGATGAATAGAAGACCGTTCAATGAGTTGAATATAGATACATGACAGGAACAACCAAGATACCCTAGCCTATGCTTAATTCATACTCAGCATCTTGATTACTAACTCAACAGCTTTTCTCATTCACCAGCTTAAGAACTCCTAACACACTTCACATTACTCGAACAGGTTCAAACATTTCTTCGCAGCTAGCTACGCAATCGAACAAGTACACACAACCCCCAACGGACTTCAATCGCATAAAATCTATGCGCACAATGAACATTAAAATGTGCTCAACTAGCAGACAGACTTAAAAGCTAAAACAACACTACAACATAAAGAAAATGATCAACAGAACGACTCTATCTATCACTAGAATTGAACTGAGGTCGACACCCACGTAGAACTAATATGACCAACAACATACACAAGGTTCAACCACATACGCAGTAAACATTTCCAACGCACAGGTGACAAGAACTAATACGAGCAGTATACACCAGACACACCAAGCAGTACACACAATGCTCGTCATACCGGCAAGGCAATAACGGCAACACGTAAATACAGAACAAACTCAACAACAAGCAGACCCAACCAGATAACAATTAATTACACTGTTCCCATCCCAAAATTCGATTGAAATCGAAAGAGGAAGGATACTAAACGGAGAAATCGATCGAGGATACGATAACTAGTCCGGTGAGATGAAGGCGCGGTGAAGACGAGAGTGAAAGTGAGAATAGCCGAGAGAGAGGGGCGAGGTGAGAGAGCAGGGGAGGCTACGGCTTCAATTTTTTTCCGGACGATTTGGTGTGACGGAATGAGAGGCGGGGAAGGCCTATTTATAGGCGGAGAACGGCCGACCACGCATCCGTGACACTCATGGCCACCTCTCCGTCCGTCGGCATGTGTCACCACACGTCAATACTTCTCGGCCACGCGTCTTCTCGGGCAAGGAAGGGTATTTCAGACATTTCCGGCGGTGGCGGCTGCAGCTGGTCGGTGGCTTCTCGGGGAAGACGGCGGGAAGGAGAGATCGGAGAAGGCAATGGCGGAAGAAAAATGGAGAAATAGCGGACGGGAGAAGAAATCGGGATCAAGGGTGAAGAAGAAGGAAGTAATTCAAGGGTATAACTTGTATTTTGCAATTATATAAACCTAATTTATTCTGGACTCCAAATGGCTCGTAAATAAATTCTGAAAAATACAAATTCGATATTCGAGACGATATTGGACGCGAACTAATCTAGAATCAAAAATAATTTTACGAATTTTTAATTTTTATTATTATAATATCAAATAATAATTTAACGCTACTTGTAATTAACTGGCGGATACGACCGGCCATTAATTTCTGAATTTGATCCGCTATTAATAGTCAAGATACTCGCACGCGTCGAGTCAGGGGTCAGTTGTCAGTTCGAAATAGTATTAATATCGAATTAATTGCTAATACAACTTACTGAAATTCAAGGTTCTTACAGGAGTGGTCATTCTATTCTTATCCGTGGGTCGGGTCATACATGCTTATCTTCCCATAATCCTCCTTTAGCTTTATGGAATGTCTTACATGCTCCTCACTTAGTTAAGAATCTTATTTCCGTTCACAAGTTTACTACATATAACTCTGTTTCCATTGAATTTGATCCTAGTGGGTTTTCAGTGAAGGATTTACATATGGGGATAGCCATCATGAGATGTGATAGTCAGGACGACCTATACCCACTCACATCCATCCAACTTCCAGCCTCCACACCATATGTGTTTGATGTCTTCTCTCCACCAATCTGGCATGCTCGCCTAGGACTTCTAGGACCAGCTATTCGCTTTGACTAGATCATAGTATTACTATCAAAAAGTCTACTCAATCAAGTACCTGTCGCTCTTGCATTCTAGGAAAACATGTTAGATTGCCTTTTGATTCTTCTTTGTCAAATACATTGTTACCCTTTGATATTATTCATAGTGATCTTTGAACTTTCTGTATTAAGTTCTCTTGGATATCGCTATTATGTTCTTTTCCTTGATGATTTTTTAAATTTCTTATGGACTTTTCCTATTGCCAAGAAATCGGATGTGTTTACCAAATTCCTAGAGTTATGTACCCATATCTTGACTCAATTTGAAAGAAATATAAAAATCATCCAGTGCGACAATGGGAAAGAATATGATAATAACCAGTTTACCCGTTTCTGTGACACTAATGGAATGAGACTCCACTTATCTTGTCCTCATACTTCTTCTCGAAACGGGAAAGCTGAGAGAAAAATCTGATCCATAAATAATATCATTCGTACTTTGTTGACTCATGCATCTTTGCCACTTTTTGGCATCATGCACTTCAATGGCTACCTATCTTCTGAACCTAGCAAGCTTCTAGCTAATGTCTCTCCGCTCGAGGTACTCTATCAACGTAAGTCTTCTTACTCTCATCTCCGGGTGTTTGGGTATTTGTGTTATTCTCTGATTCCGTCTACCACTATCCACAAATTGCGAGCCCGTTCTACACATTTTATATTCTTGGGGTATCCGACGAAACATAGAGGATACAAGTGCTATGATTTATCCACTCGCAAGATCATTGTGTCTCGACATGATATTTTTGATGAGACGATTTTTCCATATGCCAACATGGAAACACAACGCAAGGTTGCTAATGAAGTTTGTAATAATCGCATGCTTCTCCCCTTGCCTCATCCACCGGCTGCCCAACCGGACCAAGGGACATTAGACTCGGACCGCCTCGCAACAACAAACACTGACCAAATCGTGGAGGCCCAACAACGCGCGTCATTCCCGGTTCTTTCCCCGATTCAGCAGCTTTCCCCAGGTCTTTGTCTGGTTCGGTTCCTTGTCCGCTCGACCCAACTGGATCGGCCAGAAACCAGCCCGGTCCAGACTGTCCAATAGCCAACCAGCCCGGTCCGGCCATCCAGCCAGGTTCAAGTCGCAATCTGATCGGTTCGACAGCAGATTATTCCAACCAGTCCGGTTCGCACGTCTCCGTCAGCTACCGGCTCCCGTTCACCACCAACCAGCCCGATTCCATACCAACAACGACTGGTTCAGCCCCCTCCTCCTCGTAAATCCCGCCAAAATCCTAATTATTTTGGTCTGGATTATGTTAATATTGCAACGGTTCAGAAATCTCCTCTTCCTCGGACTCTGGTTGCAGCCCTTCGTGACGAATTTGATGCACTTATGCAAAATAACACTTGGGAATGGGTACATCGTCCTGCGGGGGTGAACATTATTCGGTCTATGTGGATTTTTGCTCATAAGGTTGATTCGGATGCTCGTTTGCAAGACATAAAGCCTGACTTATGGGTGATGGTAAAACTCAACAAGTTGTTATTGATTGTGGTGAAACTTTCAGCCCGGTGGTAAAAACCTGCTACGATTCGAACGGTTCTCAGCTTAGTCATGTCTAAGCAATGGTCTATTCATCAGCTTGATGTAAAGAATGCGTTCTTACATGGCAATCTTCATGAGACAGTATATATGCATCAACCAATGGGATTTCGAGATGCTACTCACCCAGACTACTTTCTTCGCAAATCGCTATATGGTTTAAAACAGGCTCCTCGGGCCCGGTACAAACGGTTTGCAGATTATGTGTCATCTATTGGTTTCGTGAATAGCAAGTCGGATAACTCATTATTTATTTATCGACATGGGGCTCATATGGCATACATTCTACTCTATGTTGATGACATTATGTTGGCATCTTCGTCAGATTCGCTTCGTTGCTCAATTATGAATCTACTTGCCTCGGAATTTGTAATGAAAGATCTTGGTTCCTTGAATTATTTCCTCGGTATTAGTGTAACTCGACACAAACAAGGGATGTTTCTATCAAAACGCAAATATGCGGAAGACATCATTGAGCGAGCTGGAATGTCTTCCTGCAAACTGTCATCGACTCCTGTTGACACCAAGCCGAAGGTGAGCAGCAATTTCAGGAAGTCAATTTCGGATCGGACACTGTATCGAAGCTTAGCCGGTGCACTCCAATACTTGTCTTTCACGCGCCCAGATATCTCTTATATAGTTAAGTAGGTTTGTCAGCATATGCATGATCCTCGTGATAGTCATATGAATGCTCTTAAGAGGATTCTTCAGTATCTCCAGGGCACTCTAGCATATGGATTGCATCTCTATTCGTCATCATATGCCACTCTTACTCCGTACACGAATGCGGATTGGGGAGGATGCCCGGATACACGTCGTTGGACGTCTGGCTACTATGTATTTCTTGGGGATAATTTGATTTCATGGTCTTCTAAGCGTCAACCAACATTATCAAGATCCAGTGCAGAGGCAGAATATAGAGGAGTAGCTAATGTCGTAGCTGAATCTTGTTAGCTACGTAATTTATTATTGGAGCTACATTGTCCAATCCACAAGGCAACCTTGGTCTATTGTGACAATATTAGTGATGTTTATCTTTCAGGAAATCCAGTACAACATCAGCGAACAGAGCATATAGAGATGGATATTCATTTTGTTCGGGAAAAGGTTGCTAAAGGACAAGTTCGAGTACTGCACGTTCCTACTCAATATCAGATTGCGGACATCTTCACCAAGGGACTTCCACATGTTTTATTTGATGATTTTAGGGACAGTTTTAGTGTTCGTGGCCCTCTAGTTTCGACTGCGGGGGTGTGATAGAATATGTAAATATTATGTAGAATATTTATCTTATTAGTAGTCTAGTTATAATAGAATTAGTATAGTTTAGCTATAGTATTAGTTTCTTTATCCTATTATAACTTATATTATGTTTCGTATATATATACATGAGGATAAATTCTCATAATTTTACATGGTACCATTGAAAGAATACTTAGAATCAATTTTGCAATATGTAATCTTCAAGTCCTATAGCAGATCAACTGGGAATTCAACTTGTTAATTCAAATTGTTCGGATCGAGTTACTAGACCATTATTTTATATCGATAATTGATTTGAGTGAAACTATGGTACATATATATTTAACTCGTGTACCAATTAATGTGTAACCCCAAATAAATTTAAATACCTAGCTATTATGTTCACATTTATATTATGAAATTTTAAAAAGAAAAAACGGTATCAATACTTATCATTTGTAGATTGTCTCCTTATATAATTATATGTAGTCCAACTGAATTGTGTTTGATGACTCAATTTTACCAACAAGAAAACATTTGAAGTTTCAAATGTCAACATTTTTGGCATTACGTGAGAAAGTTCTTGCTTCCTTATGTGACTTAACAAATTACAATTATAAACAAATTACAATTATAAACGTATTTATTTCATTTGGACATTAATTAATCATGAGTTTATGAAGATAATCTTCTCCGTTTGTTATGACTTGATTTGACGAATCCATTATCAAATTAGTTTATTTGATATTGGCGATTAGTAACTTCATTTGTATAATCATTAGATTAGGGGATTCATTACATTAGTCTAATGAGTAATTTAGAAAATTAGACTGACTTTTATTGTCTTGATTGTAAGAGTCAAGACCCCATTAGAAACACCGTGTCCAGTGCACTTATATTAATAATTGTTAACTCAAGAAAAATTTTGACGATATGAAAAGTTCTCAATTATATATTTGAATATTAAGTTCACTTACATTGGATTGATATTAGTCTTGTTCGAGAAAAAGAGGTTGTGTTCTAGCCCAATATACAGTTAGCAATTATGAATCTCACATATGACAATTTTCCGAATTTCTTTGACTCAACTTTTAGAGAACGTTTAGTATACAATCTAAATTAGTAAAATTCAATTTAAATGACCTATTTTATATATAAAACAGGTCATTTGAATTGAATTTTACCAATTTAAATTGTATAACAGATAATTTCTTAATAAATTCAAGATAACAACTTCATCCAGTATGCATCATTTTGAATTTTATGAAACTTTATTCACTGAATATTCATATATAATTTATTTTAATCTAATGTAACCATTAAGTACATTCCAACTACCTTACATGAAGATGCGGATCTAGGGGAGCTCCCCTAAATTTGAAACTTTTCCAGAAAATTTAGAATTTCACCCCCTCTAACCAACAAAAAGACCTCATATGATACTATAATATTGTTTTCGAAATTTAAATCATAGGTTATTCTCTGTTTGGTAGTTCGAGGTAAAATCTCTATATTTATTATCGATTGTTAAGTTATAACCAAAATTGTCAAACGTAAATAAAAAATAAGAAGTTAGTGGAAATGGATTATAAGTTTTTCAAATTATGGATTTTAAACATACCAATCTCCTCCGATGTAAATATAATATTACACGAATTTTAGGTTCTTTGTGAATAAGGGATACATTAAAAAATACTCGTTATCAAATAAACCCTAATCGTATGTAGATATACTGAAATTCGGGGACCACCACACGTGTGAACAGTCCATGTGAACGACTAATTATTGGTGCATTTCATCTTTTGAGGTAAGATACTTATTCTTTTTATTTATCAGACTAAAACTACACCTTAATCAAGGCTTTTTGCCCACTTATTTCGTTAATTAATCACTTCTTATTTCATACATGTATCCACAAGGTTTTAGTCCTCATCTTAATTGTTTTAAAAAAAATAAGAAATTATTTCTAATATATACTCCACCAATATATAATTTATTTAAGAAAATTAAGTTCTTACAAGATTTGATCGTTGATATTGATTACATAAAAATGTCACATAAAGTTGTTGATGATCAAACAAGACAAGAACAAAAATTAAAAACTAACTCCAGGACTACATTATTACTTACGTGATATAGTGTATAATTATTTATCTTTTAATCTTTATTTTCTCATTTTATAAGACTGAGTATGTAACATTATTAGTTTATTGTTGTATCTTGCAACCCATATTTATTGTGCTCCAAAAAACAATACTCATATTTTAAAATTCTGAATTTATGATTGCCTCATTTTCTTCCTCTTTAGGGACTTGAATATCCATAAAAATACATATATTCCTCATGATTAAAACTAATATGATTAAAGGGAATATAATTCTAAGTACAATGCCTTGTACCAAAGAAAACATTGGCGCCACTGGATCATGTGTGTCTCTGTCTCCTCAACAAAACAAAACTGCCCTCATTAATAATCCTACCAATGGATCAAGACAAGTATATGAAAAAATGAAGGAAAAATATATAGAAAATAAAACTCATAATTGTTATATATTTAATTAATGTGAAATGGGAATCTAAATCTTGAAACAGAAATGGGTGGGTTCATCATCACTTGTTTAGTGACCTTGTCCCCTGAATAAGCATCCATTCCCATGTGCAATTTTGATTATTTTGTTTTTTAACAAACAAGTTATGCTGCACTGTATGATTGCACTAAAATATTTTATCTCTTAGCTAGGCCAAATTATACATGTACCCCCCAGTATATGAGAATGTACAACATGTATTTTAGTATCTTATAGAAACACCTCAGACATCAGAATATCCTAAATAACATTAATTTTAATATATTATACAAACGCTCCTAAGTCCTAACGTGTACTCCGTATTACTTATTATTTGACAAGATCAATATAATAATAAATGTCATATTGAACCATTATTTCTCCACATGATCAAAATAAGTTATGAGGTCTTAACCAAATACTCCATATTTTACGAGTATACACTTTTGAATCTTTGTTTTGTGATTTTGTATCTATTTTGATAATAAGTTGGACATATGGTGTACTTCTTCCAACATTATCTCTTAAATTTAAGACTCCTACCGCTCGAGTTAGATGTTCGCCTTGAAATTTATGGAAATTAATGTAATGATCAATCAACGGGCACCATATATATTTGTAAGTACCAACCAACCAATTGCAGTCGCACACAATCTTTGCCAATTATTTTCAGTTGTTATGTAATACTTTTGCAGTATGTTTGCAATATGAGATATTGTACATATGTTTTTGCAGTATACTTTCCACTAAACAATATTTATGCAATATGTCGCGTTTGGAATTTGTACAAGAATACAATCTCGTCCATAAATAACGATATAAAAAGTTTGTATTAGTGCAACAAGTAACATTCGACTTGACCCTTTCGCCGCGTTCATATAAAAAATATGTTGTTCTCCATTGTGCTTCACATTGGTACATTCGTAGAGGGCGGGGTTTGTGTAAATTAGAAAACACAATGGTCACCTACGAATAAGCTCATACCTGGGGGCGTTTGTGCGATTTTCCCCAATCGGCCTTTTCTTCTCAAGTGGACATAAAGTTTCAAGAATACCCTCCAAATGTCTTCTTCTCTTCCGTATATGTACGTTGAAACAGCTCAAAACGACAATATAAAAAGACACCATTGTCTCTGACAAGACTCGATTCCTTCTGTAGATCAAACAAAGCTTAGCAAAACGAGTAAACTAAACTCAATCCCATTTCATTTTAGCCAAGAGAATACAAGAAGAAAACTAATCCGAGAAATCCCATTTTCTTGATTTCTTTACCAGCACTTCTTCTGTTTCTACTACCCCATTTGATTTTCTCTGCTACCTCATCATAAAGATTTGTTTTTTGTTGGTGGGTATCTCAGAAACCATGTGGGCTTCCATTCTATAGTTCTGTGTTGGTGCATGAGTTGTGTGTGGGTTTTATTATTAAGTAAGCTGGGCTGTGTAGAATATGCTCTTCTGTTCTATTTAAGCGGTTGAATTTGTTGTTTTCCATGTGGGTTTTGTTTGGTGAGTGTTGAGGAGTAGTAAAGGTTTAATCTTGGTAGAAAATCTTTGAGGGATTTGAAATGGGATCTGAGAATAGTTTTTACTCGCAAACGGAGTTTGATTTGGACCCCAAGTTGTTGATTGATCCGAAGCTTCTTCTGGTTGGGCCTAAGATTGGAGAGGGAGCTCATGCCAAAGTGTATGAGGGAAAGTAAGTTGACTTTGTCTGTATTGATCAGTTTTCTGTGTTGGTTGAGTTTATTAAGGATTTGGTTCAAGATTTTAGAATTTAAGTAGGCCCTTTAATCTATTGAAAATTTGATAAAACAGTGTATGAGGGGAAGTAGATTGACTATGTCTTTCTTAATTATTGTGTCTCTATCGTTGATTTCGAAGTGAAATGATGAATTTGTTTAGTGAGGCTTTGATTCAAGATTTTAAGCTTGAGGTCTATAATGCATACAGATAGTATGGAATGGAAGTAAAAGTTGACTTTTTCTTGTAATAGTACTGTCTCTATCCTTGATTTTGAAGTGAATTGATGTAGTTTTAAGAAGGACTCAAGATTTTGGTCGGGTTCGAGAAGTTATGTCTGAGCTCTATGATGTATTGAAAGAGAGCAGCTTATGCCTTTGTGTTTCGTGGAAGGGCTGTGCAGGTGCTAAATTTGGCTGTGTAAGAGTGCATGACTTGTATTTTGGCATAGTTCTAAAATATAACTTTGAGCTGTACAATGTATTGAAAAGGTGATAGAAAGCACCCACTGAGCCGTGCTTGTTAGTGGGAGGGTGGGTGTCTCGTATGCATCTATTTGGCGTTTTCTTTATATTTTGTACATTGCAAGTGCTAAATTTGATTTGTGTAGGATGTGTATAGGCTATTGCAATGAAACATGTCTTGTACAGGATTTGCTGTTACAGAACTGTAAGTCCAGCCCAACCTGTATTTATTGGTTTTTCTTCGTGCAGGTACAAAAACCAGAATGTAGCCATCAAAATCGTGCATAAAGGAGAGACACCTGAAGAGATTGAAAAGAGAGATGCCAGATTTGGAAGAGAAGTTGCTATGTTATCCAAAGTCCAACACAAGAATCTAGTTAAGGTAGTGCATTTATTGTTTGATTGCATGTCTTAATTATAACACTGATTTATGGTTTCCGAGGTATGTGATTTCCATGAATATGTATGAGTGAGTATAATTGATGGAATCAAGATGCTGATAGTAACTGAGCTTTTACTTGGTGGTGTATAAGTGATTGGTAGTGTTGCCATTTTCAAACTTTTGAATGAAAACTTATCCATGCTTTGTCTCCATGTAGTTCATTGGGGCTTGTAAAGAACCTGTGATGGTGATAGTAACTGAGCTTTTACTTGGTGGGACATTACGGAAGTACTTGCTTAATCTTCGGCCAAGGTGCCTGGATACAAGTGTTGCTATTGGGTTTGCGCTTGACATAGCTCGTGGAATGGAATGTTTGCACTCTCATGGAATCATTCACCGTGACCTTAAACCTGGTACAGATTAATTTGATTTCCCCAAGTTGTTTAAAGAAAGTAACAGTCGGGCCCATTCTGTTGTGTATGCTGATATTGTCAAGATTATATATATAGGAAAACCCATAGTTCTCTAAACACATCAAAGATGATATGTCATTTTATTGAACTAATAAGCACAAACAGAACCTTAATTTTTTAGTATTTCACTGTAACATAATGCAAAAATCATCCAAATAGTTGTTGCACTTCACAAATATTTGTAGTTTTGCAATTATCATATTACAAGGGGACATATTTAGCATACGGGATAAAATATTACTAGCTCATTATTGAAATCTGTAACCAATCATTTCAATAATGATGTGTCTCTGGTCTCTCTTCCCTGCAGAAAATTTGCTCTTGACAGAAGACCATAAAACCATCAAACTTGCAGATTTTGGTTTGGCAAGAGAAGAGTCGTTAACAGAGATGATGACTGCTGAGACTGGAACCTATCGTTGGATGGCTCCAGAGGTAGTTTATCCAACATTCGTCGATATTAATTCATCTTTTCTTGTATGATTCTAAGACTTGACTGAGATGCTAATGGTATCTGCGATTTGTTTTCTTTTTCCTCCGGCTGCAGCTATATAGTACTGTCACACTCAGACATGGGGAAAAGAAACATTACAATCACAAGGTCGATGCTTATAGTTTTGCCATTGTGTTGTGGGAGCTCGTTCATAACAAGCTACCATTTGAAGGAATGTCAAATTTGCAGGCAGCATATGCTGCTGCTTTTAAGGTAATTTCTTTTCCTCCATATCAACTTATTCATAATTGCAGTTTGAGGGGTACCATTTATAGTTAAGCCTAAGGGGCTTGAGTCAATGGAATTGTGTCTGAGAGGACAATTTATTTATTGCTAACTTATCCAAACTCTACATTTTGTGTCAGAACGTGAGGCCTAATGCCGATGAACTTCCAGAAGATTTGGCCTCAATTGTGACATCATGTTGGAAGGAGGATCCAAACACTCGACCCAATTTCAGCCAGATCATACAAATGCTTCTGCATTACCTATCGACTATTTCACCGCCTCTACCTGCAATACCAGCCAGGATTTTCACTTCGGAAAGGTCTGTCTATTCACCCGACTCTCCAGGCACCCGTGCTTTGATGGCCAAGAGAGATGAGACAGGTGACACTCCAAAGACGCCAATGGAGGACAAACCACGCGGTTTTTTCTTCTGCTTTAACCTGTGCTTCTGATCCGAAAACAACATTTGTTGTTACTCTGATGAGCTTACTCGGAGAAGATCACAGACGTATCTCAAGGTGGTAAAAAAGGTGTCATTTTGATCAAAATCTTGAACCTGTTGGAAGGGATATTCCATAGAAATCTGAATCTTCAAAGAGGAGAGATTCAGATGATGGAGTTTGGGTTGCTGTGATGTATTGCAGGTGTAAAAATAAGGTCCATCCAAAGGCCTTTAACTCCATTGACTATTAGTAGAAGTACTATTTAATTTTCAAGTTGCCAATAATCTAATCAGGTGTGGATGTTATATATATGCAATAGAATTTATGGAACACAAGTTTCATATTGACAGTTATGTAAATCCAAATCAATTGCGGAATTGCCTATAACTAGTATTTGAGTTTGACCAGCTCCGTCCATAGAACTTTATGAGGAATATTTCTCGCTTAAAATTGTCACATAAAATTTTATACATTTCTTAAAGATATGGTATATAGAAAATAATTACAAAGATTTCGAATTATTTAATTTATAACACATTTCATCTAAAAGTACATGTCTCTCTAATCAAACTCAGTTGTGTATAAAGATTTAAGTTTTACTTATAAACTAATATTCTCGTAATCCGGGTGAAATAGAAAATAGAGCGAATTACATCTACACCCCCTGTTAGATTTAAAAGTTGCAGATGCCTACCACCCAGATCAACAATTACATATAAGTCCTAGTCGATAAAAATCAATTACATCCAAGTCCACGAATTTGACTTTTATCGAACTTAAACCCGGAAAAGTCATTTTTGGCCCTGTTTGAATTTCAGATTTTGCATTTGAAAATAGCCTTAGTTACCGTCTTCTTCCTTGCTACCCGGAAAAATCAATTATCACCACCACTGCCATTCACCATAATCTCCACCCTCGCCTTTCACCATTATCACCACCACATTAAACATGGTGAAATATCATATAACCTAGAAGAACGATCGAGAAAACTGTGAATCAAGCCGAAAATTTCTTCTCGAAAGCACCCAAACTGTACTAAAATTAGCACATTTGATCTGCCCCTTTGCCCCATTTGACAGGAATCTCCGCTCCGGCCAAGAACCGAACTTTTGCAAAACCCATTTCCGATTTTCTCCAAAACTCCGGTACCAGTGTATTATGTCAAAATAGAGAAACTCACCAAGCCGCCATTAAAGAAGATGAATCGCAATGGGCACGGCTAAATTGATCAAGAACGATAGAGATATGGCGATGGTGATTGATTCCGGAGGAGCTGGTGGGGGAGGCGGTCGATTAGAGGAGATTCCGGTCGAGCTCAGCCCCTCTATCGCTCCTCTCTCTTCCCGCTGTCAAAACAGAGAAACTCACCAAGCCGCCATTAAGGAAGATAAATCGCAATACTTTGGCATGGTGAAAGATTGCATTTTTAGGGATTGACATTGGATAAGTGGGGAAATAATAGGGCTTTCCGGATATAGACGTAGAAGAAGAAGGGTGAAGTAAGAAAGGTGAAGTTGAGGTAGTGGATATAGCCATTGTGATAGTCATGCTGCTTGGCTGGGCTTGGCTTGACTTGCTCACTGTATTGTTGAGCTTGGTTGTGCAGGTTTGGACATGAAAAATGGAAGAAATGGATGTGGTTCAGTTCGGTTCAGTCAAACGTTTAAAACATTGGGATTAAAATAACAATGGTGA
>JAYMSP010005041.1:0-14666 GCA_036897095.1 Plantago elongata
GTACTCCTCATTCTTTTTCCCACAAATCAATTCTCTCTCCACCATCTATCAACGTCAATGGCGGCCATCACCATCAGCCTCCTTCATCTCCACCGAAAACCCCGCCCCATCCACTCTCCTTCCGATGACCCCAACCCCCCCAACCCGACCCGGAAGCCAACACGTTGATCCTCCATCCTCCTCTACTGTTTCATTCCGGCAATTGTACAACAAAACTACTTCCCGTTAAATTATAGGGCCCGTTCATTTCCCCTCAATGGTTGATATAGTCTATTAGATGATTAGTCCCGGTTCTTAACCCGTCGATTGTAATTAAAAAAATAAATTATTCTTTTAATTAAAAATATGAATATGAAATCATGTATAAGTGACATGGCAGTTAATTCGTTTCCGGAGCGCCTTAGTTCGTCGATTCAATTCATCACATCATCAAATATGTGCGTAGGTTGACTTGGTCACAAAAGTTGTACTAAATATCAAATTTAACATATTTAACAAATGTAGAACTAGAATTGTCAAACTTGACAAATATTTGATTAAAATTACCAAACTTGACAAATATTAGACCAAATTGGACTAGAATTATCAAAAGTTAGCAAATGTTGGACTAGAATTGTCATGACCAACAAACGTTTAGCTGCATGTGCCAGCCTAGTATACTTAAGTGACTATTTTTGTCATTCTTCCTTGCATGTGCCTCCAATCGATCCGATTGATCCGATCTTCTCAGTATCGCTCCCTCCGTTCAATGGAGCTCAAATTCATAAGCTCAGAACACGCCAACAAAACTAAACTCAGCTCTACTGATTCATCCAAGGAGCAGGGTTTCTGTTTTATAATTAGATTTTGAGAATTGAGATTATGGTTTTATGGTTTATGGTTAGTTAAGCCAAGGACTACAAATTTCAGCCATTTCCATCATTTTTTACCTTCATGGTTTCCTCAAAGTCAACAAAACTAGGACTTATGTAAGAACTATGCCTTCATTCATCTATATGAAAATTGATAGTCTAATTCAAAAAAGATTCATGTTACAAAGTGATGTTGCAATTTTAAATTATATAAAACCCATTTAAAACTATTTGTATTTACTATTTTCTTTGAGACATGAGTCCTATTTAAGTGATTTCATGTCATGATTATTAAAATGACCTATTATTAGTAAAAAAAACTAACTATTCTTAGTATGATTTTTAATTCCTAGCTAAATTATCAACTTGCAGCACTAAATTGGCTCAATAAGTTCACATATACAACAGATGAAATAAAATTTTCCAAGAAAAACTTAACAAACTAAACTCTATCATGTACCTATTTCCCAAGAAAAACTCAACAAATTAAACATTTTCATTTGCTCTTAAATGTGCCAAGCTATAGATCAAGTTCCATTTCATACATAAATAAACTCTTCATTACATCTTCATGATTCTTCCAGCCATAATTACCATCAAAACACCTGCATGTATTACAAATTGCAAGCGATATAACAAGATAAGGGAATTCGCAAAGTTATCACCTAAGTTTCAGATGTGCTTTATGTTATTCGGATGTTCATCGCGGATTAGATTCAACCGTCAACATATGGTAACTTTCCTTTCTGTTTTTATTTAAATTATAAGAAACTCGAATATCTAAATTTCAAGTTAATTTCGTTTGAAAAAAGATCAAGTTAATTTATATCAGCAAAGAAATATTCCAATAAATGTATAAAGAGGTCATCTTCGATTTCATTTGGAGGAATATTCAATTTCAAATTTAGTTTGATCGAGGACAATTCTAATTGTATAATACTCCATATTTTCTTACACTTATTTTTACATACTTTTTTGAAATGGCTAAAGGTGACTCGAAACTCCGACATATTGGTTGAAATTGAAGCGTCTTACCAACTGAGTTGTACTTCGTTGTGACTTATGTTTACCTATTATATTTTAATTAAGCTAGAAATGTGTTTTTCAGATTCTTATGCAATCAAGGTTCCTGAGTGTTACCCTATCAATCATCAATGAAGGTAAAAAAATATTCGGAACATGCCAGAATTATAGCTAATCTATGTCAAACGATGATGAAGAAAGACGTAGTGGTGTTCAGTTTTTTTTACTTTGCCCAACAGTTCGGCCTAGCTAGCTTATATCGAATTAGCATGATAATTCGTTTAATTTGGTTAGTTTTTCTATCTTACATGGAATTTACATGATCATTATAATGTCAAGCATGTGATAACACTATTGTTTCTTTCTCTCTAATGTTATAGCAAGCAAGGAGAGTAGAAGAAGTTCCAAGAGTTGTACCATGGAGCTTCATTCCATTTTTATTTCTCTGGCAAGACTCATTCAATGAAAATTAAATTTTGGTGGTTAAACTTCCCTAATCATATGGGATAAGAAATAAAAAAAAAGTTCAATTACATAATTATCTTCTCATTCAATTTGGTTCGTTAGTATTTTACAAAAATATTAAAATCATGGAAGTTAACCAATATTTATATTTCTAAAATCCCAAGTATATGTTCTAATGTGTCTGACAGTGTTCTCCAAGCTTAATGAACTACATGTTGTCAGTTGGACGAACAAGGAGTGTGAGTGCAAAACCATCCGTACCGTACCGTGATAGATTACTCACGAGAAGGTGAATGTATAACCGTGTTTCACATCAAAGGAGGCATTGTTGATGATATATATATAGAAGGGTATGAAATGAATAATCCTTTGTACTCCATCGCGGTTTACTTTTTGTCAAGTTTTAATTCAAATGATTAGCATGCACAGTGAAATAGTAACTTCTAATGAGACAACGAAGCGCAGCTCAGTTGGTAAAA
Source organism: Plantago elongata (assembly GCA_036897095.1). Lineage (NCBI taxonomy): Eukaryota > Viridiplantae > Streptophyta > Magnoliopsida > Lamiales > Plantaginaceae > Plantago > Plantago elongata. The sequence goes on from JAYMSP010005041.1 coordinate 2,819, forward strand.
CGTTTCACCTCCAGCTAATAGGTCGGGGTTTGAATCACCTTTAGCCGTTTCAAAAAAAAAAAAAGTAACTTCTAAAGAGATTTTGATTTGAAAATTTTGTTTAGTGTTGAAATTATCAATCATCCATATTTCTAGATATTGGCGTTTTTGGCTCTCATAGATGAATGGAAATGATGAGTAAAAATTGAAGTTCATAGCTTGATACGAATTTCAACATAAATTTGAAAATATAGTTCACTTACATAATTATCTTCTCCATTCAATTGGTTTGCTAGTATTTCACGGAAATATTGAAATCCTGGAAACGAATATGCATATTTCTAAAATCCAAAGTATAAGTTAATTGACAGTGTTCTCCGAGCTTATCAAAGTTAATGAACTACATACCGTACGTCAATAGGACGAACAAGTAGTGTGGCTGCAAAACCATCCGTGTTTAATGTAAGTAGTGGGTGATACCGTGATAGATTACTCCCGAGGTGAATGTATAACCGTGATTCACATCAAAGGAGGCATGGTTGATGATATATATAGAAGGTATGAAATGAATAATCATTTGTATTCCATCTCGGTTTACTTTTTTTGTCAAGATTTAGTTCAAATGATTAGTGTGCACAGTGAAATAGCTACTTCTAATGAGCTTTTGATTTGAAAATTTTGTATATTGTTGAAATTATCATCCATATTTCCATATTTTGGCGTTTTTGGCTCACAAATGAATGGAACTGGAGAGTAAAAATTGAAGTTTATAGCTTGATACAATTTCAACATAAATTCGAAAGTTCAAGCTCCTTCTAAAGGGAGGTACCGACTGGTTCTGATTTTCATCTTTTCTCAAGTGACAAGTAATTTTAAATATGTTAATTGCGTAGTAGGTGAATATGTATCAATATCGATCTTCCTATCCAGACACTTGATCATCGCAACTGCAGACCGTGTGAAAATATAAATGAAATCGATAAAAGAATTTATCAAAAGGTGCCTCACCACAAATTCAAAAACTCAATTCGAATGGTAACTCTCTACTTAGAAAATTGAGATAATTCCAACTTGAATATTTGATTTAATGTCTTAACTAAACTTTAAGATTGATATAAATTCAATTTAGCATCTTAATTTGAATGGCACGCCAACTAGACGAATTGGATAATTATGGCTTGAGAATTCTATTTAAATTGTAAGAAAATAATGAATGAGGAAATATAGAAAGAACGGGATAATCTTGGCTTGAGAACTCAATTTGAAAAGCAAACCTACTATAAGAGAGAGAGAGAGCTACAACCTGAATTCTATTTGAAGGGTAAATCAAACTACATGACATAAATTATTTACGAATAAATTATTTACGAATGAATGATATATGTACAATATGATAATTCAAGTAGGATGGCATATAAGTGCTAACAGCTTGAACAATTACATATATATCCACAACCGATGACCACAGTTAAAAAAAGTTATATGAAAAAAAGGTAAAATAAAAATATGCTAAGAAAATTATTTTTATGTTTTTAATGTTGTTACTGTGCAGTTCCTCTTTTTTTAAAACTTACATGTAATATAGCCCGGTCTCAAAATTCTTCATATACTACCAAAAAAAAGAAGAAAAAACCAATTTCACAATAAACAAATTGGGAGAAAGGCATTTTTGGTCCCAAAGTTTGGGGGGTCTGGCACGCGCAATACAATGTTTGCTCTTGCTGACAGATTTAGTCCTCTATTTCATGATTTCCGACAATTTTAGTCTTTGTTGGTCGAAAAATCGGTCATTGACCATGTTGGCTGCTGAGGTGTCAACATGGTCAAACACTCTCTTTCAATTTGGACTCCACCTAAATGCGTCCTAATACTAGAAAAAATAAAAATAAAAAATCTAATTTTAATTCAAAAAACAAAATAGAGAGTAAATATTAAAACAAAACTCAATTAGACAATTAAAAAAAATGAGAAATCGGTCAATAACAATAGTTTCTTCAACTCTAACAGGTATATAATCGACTGTTTTTTAATTTTATTTTTTCTAGTATTATGTGGCATCTAGGTGGAAGTCCAAATTGAGAGAGAGAGAGTGTTTGACCATGTTGACACCTCAACAATCAACATGGTTAATGGTCGATTTTTCGACCAAAAGCCTAAAATTGTCGGGAATCATGGAATAGAGGACTAAATGTGTCGGCGAGAGCAAACGTTGTATTGCGCGTGCCTAGACCTGCAAACGAGCCGTGCGGAGCCTCGGCTCGTTAAGTAATTTTTTATCAAAGCTCGAGCTCGAGCTCGATCGAGCTGAATATATTGAGCTCGAGAGTAAATTTTGTTATTTGAGCTTGGCTCGCAAGCTTTTTTATTTTATGTTATTAAACCTTTAAAACTCGAAAGCTCGAACTTAGCTAAGCTCGCAAGCTCGAAAATGGCAAAGCTCAAATTTAACTGGACTAAAAAAATTCAAAATTCAATTAAATGAAATATTATCTTTATTTATTATTATATTTACAATATATTTATTACTAAAAAAGACTATTTGAATAGCTCGTCGAGCTTTCAAGCCGAATAACACACTATTCGAGCTCGAGCTCGAAATATTTTCGAGCTAAAAATAAAGCTCGAACTCGAACAAACCGAGATTTTTTCGAGCCGAGCTGAATAGCTCGAAAAAAGCTCGACTCGTTCGCAGCCCTACACGTGCCAGGCCCCCCAAAATTTGGGACCAAAAATGTATTTCTCCCTAACAAACTAGTACTGACCCGTGATGATGTCACGGGATGGTTTACTTCGAATATAAAATATAATTACAAAAGTAATAGTAAAAGTAAGCACCAAAATATATGAATAAAACATTAGTTCAAGGAATGTGAAAAAAGGTAAAACTATAAAGTAGTGTTCAGATCTTGTAGAAAAAAGTAACTAAATAGTAAGGTTCAATAACAATAAAAATAACAAAAAACAATGCTAAGGCAATCCACGTAGATAGTCAACCATGCCTTGTCCACAATTAGGAAGGTTTACCTGCATATAGTCAGAGTTAATATTTTTATTGTATTAAGTGTCAATTGATTCAAATGTAAAGTACACTATTAAATTGAAGCACGTCATACTTTAAAGATTTCTAAATATATCCTTGTAAACAATGTTGATGGTTCTATCGGTGGGATTACCATCTTCATCTAAAGCCAAAACCTTGAGCCCTTTTTGGTTCGTCACTCTCGAAAATGCAATATATAATTGACCGTGGCTGACATGTTTTGGAAGATATAGGCCCACATGATTCAAAGACTGGCCTTGACTCTTATTGATTGTCATGACATAACAAACAGAAATCGAGAATTGTCTTTGCTAAAATCTGATAGGAAACTTGGTAAGATCAGATGGTGTGAGAACCATGCTTGGAATGAGTACCTTCAAGCATGCATTCTTATCATGGATCTTCTTAGCTTGTATAACATTATCCCCGATTTTAGTAACAATTAGTCTCGTGCCATTACATAATTCATCGGCTTGGTCAATGTTCTTGGGAAGCATAATTGGAACACCTTCCTTAAGTCGAATGACATGATTCGGTACACCTGATGTCTTAATCGTGTTAAGGAACTCGATTAAGTAGACATCTTCTCTATTAACTATGTCATCTTCGTCGGGGCATATGATATCTGAGCTCAGGAACTCATGGGCATCACCGGGCTGTAGGGACATTATACAGTCATTAACTTCATGTGCGACCTCATTTGTTGGAGCTAGAATGACCCTATCTTCAAAGTAGCGGGCATCACTAATAGCCTAAAATAGAGGGGTATGTAGACTTGACAATAGTATCTAATGGATTAGATGCATCGCGAATGACTATATCATCAGACAATTTGAACTCAACCTCACCATCATTGGTGTGACCTACTTCACCATCACCAACCTTCAAAAGCCATACGACAAACTCCTTAATTTCACGAACCTCGTGTGGTGAGCTACCTAACATTAATATCCATAAGTGAATAAGTAATCTGAAACAAAATAAATTGATTTTGGCGCTTCTATTATGGATAAAATTAACATCTGAAATTATGATAGTTACCTGAAGACGCATGTTCTTCGTGAGCTTGAGAACACGACAATGGCTCCATATGTTTCTAGATGAAGTGAGAGTGTTATATACAATATCTTGCCTACTTCCTTTTGGGATGACAGGCAATACTTGTCTAAAATCGCCTCCAAAGACAACCACCAATCCTCCAAATTGGAGGTTAGAAGGCTCACATCGGCTCCTCTCATAATGTCCCTGAGACTTCGATCCAATGCCTCCATGCAGAACTTGTTTGTCATAGATGCATCATCCCATATAATAAGCTTTGTCTTCTTCAATAATCCGGTTAGATCAGATCCATGGACAATTCTGCTATACATAGTCATCTCGTCAACATTAAAAGGAATGCTAAATCTAGAATGTGCAGTCCGACCTCCAGGAAGCAATAAAGAAGCAATACCACTTGATGTCACTGGGAAAACAATATCACTCCTACCTCGTATAGCGGAACAAAGTGTCTTCCATAAGAATGTTTTTCTGGTACCACCGTAGCCATACAGAAGGAAAACACCTCCAGATCCAGATGATATAGCTTCATGATAGTATTGTATACATCATGTTGTTCATCAGTCAAACACGGATAGAGACAGTCATGTTCTTGAGCCATTGCAACAGTATCATATGATGTCTCTTTCAAAATAAGAGTGTTTTGACCATCTTCGACAACAACTTCATCTGGCCTTGGCATGTCCCCAACTTGAGATAGACTACATCCCTTTCGAGACAACATTATTTCTATCTCAAAAAGTGTGAAATTGAACAACTGTTCCTTGGTGAGCTCCAAGTCTATTTTCAAATTAAAGATGGTGAAAGTAAACTTATTATTAAAAACAAGTTGTAAAAAAATTAAAATAAAAATAATTTAAAAAAAAAGAGAAATATCAACTTTGGATTTTGGTGTTTCCTTCGCATTATGTATTCAATATCATCGGATAAGAATTCCCATGTATTTTCACACACGTGCACCGGTCTAGACATGCTATCAGATTGAATTATCATAGCAAATAAATGCCTCAGATATCTACCGGATGCCCAAAAACTCGCTTCCTTGATAGCATCAATGTATTCCTTATCATCATCAAGGGGCCCTAGAGCATAGCATGCCTCCCGATATGTTTGATGAACAAATGCTTCTACGGTTCTCAGATCCTCATAGCATGTAACACCTCTAATATGATTCAACATGATCCTAAGGAAGTATGTGGGGGCTGTTCTAATAGGAACATGATATCTCCTAACAATTTTTTACCATTGAATTGCTTCCTTGGCTTTCAATCCTTATTTGGTTGATCCTACACATAATGCTTTGGAAACTCAACATATAAGTATTTTCGTGCCTCAGGATGATTTTTGTTATATTCCGTCCACTTCAGGAATTTTGTTTCAGCAATAATCTTGGTCTTTTCAATAAGATCGTCTATGACATCGCCGTCCTTGAACACCATGCTATGATCACCATCAAGGTAAAATGATGAACGCTCTATAGGCGGATCTTTGTAGTGTATATCTCTTCCCATTATACGCCAAGACGACTCACATGAGGATATGTAAAAGACAATCAACGTAATCTTTCACTTCATTGTCAACTCTAATTTTAGCACCAATACGATCTACCCCTTGTTGACATATTTGAAAAGGTACTTTATTGAATTGTATTTGTTACACCACTCCACATTATTGTGCGCATGATACTTCATCAATAGATATGTATTGTATGGCACTATGTTCCTGAGAACAAATAAAGTAATCAGTAGTGAATCATTAAAAAATTAAATTATTAAGGAGTAAGTTGGGTACTTGCTCTCAACAGTTATACCATCTTTCTCAATAATATTACCAGTGTTGCGCCTCTTATAGACTGGATAATTGTTTCCATCAAACATTTTCCTTTCATTAAAACTCTTTGGAAACTTCTTGGAACATTTCTTGAAATCATGATGACACAGGGCATTAGGATGATTGGCACCGCAAGGACCATGTACATGTACTCCGACACAGCTTTATATAGATCCGGTTTGAGTTCCTATCATGATTCTCTGCACTTATGAACTCATGAATATCGACAACAATCATGTTCTGATCGCTCCTATCGATCCATAGTAGTATGTGTGCATGTAGGTGTAGCGCCCCAGATCTGGTCCGGACGTCAAGGATTGTGCCAAATATCCAAATATATATAAATATCAAAATAGTATTTATTACAAACTCCAAATGTACTTTATAACTTAACCCACAAAACACACACTTACACTACAGGATCTGCAGCGGAATATCCAGTCCTAGTATCAGTCGGTATGCCTAGCTACCCGGTCCTCTCTTGTGCTCCAAATCTGGGAAAGCAGGATTATTGAAACAGGGAAAGTGTCAGTCACATGGACTCAGTCAGGATAATCAAGCATGCATGAATATTGCGTATGAATGCAACAATACAGTAAACCAATACACTTGTTGATCAGGCAGTAATAAACAGTGGGGAAACCGATATCAGTCAGTCAGTGATCATAGCACATGAAAGGTGCCAAATTTACAGTACTAAATAGTAACTGTCTTGGGCTAGACCGAACAGATCATGTTGCGGTCTCATTAGTAGCAACGTGACTGCGCCTGGAGTTGCTTTTTCGACAGGCACGACCCGTTACAACTCATAAAATCCAGACCGTTTGAATGGTTGTACAATCAGTGTTGCCCGAAAAGATAGCACTGCAGAACACTTTACAGTAACAGTATGTTGACAATGTCGACCAGGACAATTTCCCAAATTTTTCAGAAAATAGTGTGTGGTTGCTTTTCAGGAAAAACAGTTTTCGTGTAATGCAATGCATGAGGAGCAGTAAACAGGATCAGTAAACAAGAACAGTGACAGTATCAGTAAACGAGATCAGTAATAGGATCAGTGACAATATCAGTAAACATGATCAGTAATAGGGTCGGTAAATAGACTCGGGGTACAGTGCTAGTTAGTAATGGGACTAATAAAATGTCAAGCTAATACAAATACGGTATTCCTACATACAGGTCATCTACAGTTATACAGTTAGTAATCTAATTCGTTAAACGGGTCGGAGTCGTCAGGTATCCGCAGTCAGTGTTAGACAGTCAGGCAGATAAACAGGAACATGAATGGAAGTGCAAGGAATGAACAGTAGCAAACTTTTCCAGGGCCGGATGCCGAAAATCAGTTATCACTCACATAATCGTAGTTAGTAGTCGCGTCGTAGTCAGTCGAGACGTAGTCGCGTAATCGGAGTTAGAGTTAGAGTTAGGTAAGCAGGTAAGTAAACAGGAAAAAGTTCTGGAATAAAGGGTTTGAAAAGTGGCACTTTAACTTTCCCAGGGCCTGATGCCGAAAGCCAGCTATCACTCACCTTGGATGTCTTGACAGTTAAGCGGCTTTATAGTTCCTGATAAATGAATGAGCAATACTACTTAATTTCAATGCTAAAATGATTAAAAAGACTCTCGACACTTTCTTAAATCCGTTTAACTGACGCCGTCTAAGTAGATTATCTTATAAGTCCTATGACGTACGAATAAACTTAATTTACTATCCGAGTTTTACAATGATTACAGAATATACGACACTTCACTTAATTAATTAATTGACGTTCAAGTTAATTGACAACTTAATAGTTTTCTAAAATTATTTACTTCCTTTGAAACCCGTTAATTCGACCTATTATTTTATTTCTGAAAATAAACTCCGACATATGACCCTTAACAGATAAAATTCCGACAACATACGGCAAGTCTGTCACAGTAAAATCCCCATTTCTGACAGTATTTAATCAGTATCTGTTCTATCAGTGCAGTACCCTTAAACAGTATTATATTCCAATTCCCTAGTCGACGGCAAGTCGACATCTACACAAGCCAACAGTACAATTTCCTAGTCGACGGCAAGTCGACGTTTACTCACAATTCAACAGTATACAGTCTAGTTCAACGCAACAACAGTCCGCAGCCTGCGTCAATCATTCTACAGTCGATGCTATATCTGGTTATAGTTATACTATATACAGTAATTAATATTACCGGTTATTCTAATAACTTAAACAGTACAACAATATAATTTAAATTCCCAATTACGATAATAACCGGTAATAAATGATAATACTGATACTAAACGATAATAACGAAGGATTAGCGTGACACTAACCGAGCAAAGTGCGAGCGCGAGAGCGGGGAACAAGCAGCGTGTCGACAGTTGGGTGGCGCGAGACTGCAATAATTTCGACTTAGCCTCCCTTTTCATTTTTCGAATATAATCGAACACGAGGGACACTTTACCGGACAATTTAGTCGCGTTATAACGACACTGGTCTGGAAAAAACAAGTGAGACCGTGCTGTGGTGGTCGTGGCGGCAGGAGGTGGTAATTACTAACCGGAACTCGATCGAGTTAACGACGCTTGGCCGGAATTGATGGTGCTCGGAGGAGCAGTGGTGTTGCGGGTGAAGCAGAGAAGAGAGAGCGATGAGGAGTGGAGAAAATGGATAGAGGACTGGCTATATATAGCCGTAGATGGCGGTGGAAGGGCGGTTTGGCACATCCACGTGGGCCATGACTCCTCTCCGGCCGCCTGCCCCCAAGCCCGCCACGTTTTTTCTCTTGGGCCGTCGTTTGCGCGTGGGCAAGGGCTCACGGCGGCGCCGCCTCCGGTCGGCGCGCTCTGATTGGTTGGAGATGGGGCGGTGTGGCACGAAGTTCGATGGTGTTGGCACAAAGGAACTCAATTCTTGGCACGGTAACAATGGAGGAGATGGCACGGCTGTTTCAATTTTGGGGAAGAAGGTTGAAAGGACCAAAACAACCTTGGTGGAAAAGAAGGAGAAGGGTAAGTTTGGGGTAGTTTGGTCTTTTCCCGATTATATATAACTGGATCGTTCTGGCTTCCAAACGGCTCACAAATAAAATCCGGAAAAATGAAAAATCGATTCCCGGTCACTTTTCAAGTCGCACTCGAGCCATAGGAAAAATAAAATAAATAATTTTTATTTTATTATTTTTATTATTATTTTATTAGTAAATTACTAAATTTCACTTTAACGTCGAATCCGCTCGGCGTTAAAATTCTAAATTCGACCTAATCTACTTACGTAATATTTTGCTCGTGCGAAATAATAAAATTAATATTTAAATAAATTTTTCGGATATACAAGGAAATTTTACGGACCTTATAGTAGGAGTCCACACTTTTGGAACTCAATGGTATAGACGGCTGCAATATGAATCAAAATTACTTTTAAATAAATCTATAAAAGAAAATATTAAAATACTACTTTGGGAATGAATAAATACCTCCGACTGCATGTCCAAAAATATTCTCAATCTTCAAATCCTTAATCAATTGATCCAATTTCAGTTTGAAAACACGACTTTAGTGGTCGAACGGTCCTCCGGTCGCAACCCCTTGGACTCTACGAATTGTGTAATCTCCATCCACTTTGGGTTACAAGTAAATGTTATGAACAACTCAGGATAGCCCATACTTTTACATATTGGCATAGTGTCCTGGAAGTTTTGAACCATGTACTTTGGTCCTCCAATAAAAGAAGATGGGAGGATGAAACGTTTTCCCATAGTGCCAATAGAACCATCGTCCTCTACATTTCCTCTACGAATTGTATCTTCAAGTGACTTGTAGTTATCGGCTCGTAATTTTTTGTTTTGTTCCTGGTTATGAAAGACAATCTTTGGGCCTCCATCATCATGTAGCCATCAACCAAAAATTCCTGAAATAACTTGTCGCTCTTAAGTATCGTCTGAGCTTCTCCTTCACGATCAAACATCCTATATGAAAGGAACTCTTTTATTGTAACCATGTGCCTTGCTCCTTTTGATTTGTCAGAATGTCGTATATCTGTGTGATATCCATCTTCACCAAATGGAAAAAGAAGTTGATATTTCATCGGGAGATAAGATGGGTGCAACTCTGATATACATTTCATAACACCATTCCTTTCTTCCAATATGATATCACGTGGATCCATTTCATATTCATCACTACCTGAGATGAATAGAATTGTAAGACTATATTTCAACTGCAATAAAATATATTTGAACAATAATTATCAATATGAATTGTGTACCTATTTCGTGAATAAAATATGCAGATCAATCGGAGTTGTGCTCCTATTTCGTTAATATGTTTCAACTGTAAATAATTTCGATTTTGATTTTTTTGTCTAGGGTTGCGCAATGGATGAAATGAATAATTTCTGATCCGTTTTACCAGATATCCAGTCTCAGGTCGAAAGAATAACTGAAATGCCTATCATTTATCCGATCCATTTAGAGCGGAACAAATAATGGATAAGTTCGTCGGACAACGGATAACTTTGCGGATATCCGTTATCGAAAAAATGTAAATAAAAAAATAATTTTCATCTTACTCTAATTCTCTAAATGATAATTCTTAATTTCATAGAAAACTGATTACTATAAAAATGATATTAAGGTAAATTAATTAAGTTGTTAACATATAAACTAAAAAATATGGTACACTACATTGAATGATTTAATTATTTTGGCAAATAAACTAAACAATTGTATAATTCAATGCCAGGAAGGTATATATGTTAGTATGTGTGCTTTCAAAGTAGGCATAATTTACCATTTATAGATCAAAAATTCTTTCACACTGTATTAACGATTTTATAAAGTGGCAATGATAATGTATAGTATAATAAGGTAAGTTTAAAAATAAGAATTAAAAGGGTGCTAATTTCACAATAATTCTTGGGCGTGAGAATGATATCTCCCACCAACTTTACATATTATATGGATGGATATGGATGGATGGATACACACTAAATGCATAATGTTATATAAATGACCAGAGCTCCATTCATTTGTTATTGGAGTTCTGATGTGAGCTTTAGTAGAAGCTCAAAACTGATCTTTCATGGGGCTCCAAGTGGAGAAAGAAAATTTTCCATGAATACTATGTTTAGTGGTTGTGGGGAGTTTTTTGTGTGGTGAAAATTGAAGGCATTGGTAAGGAGGTTGTTGTGAAAAATTAAATAATTGGTGTCAGGGGAGGTTTTTTAGAATACGGATAAAGTTGGAATCTGAATGTAAATAAAAGTGCAATTAAAATTTGAAGAGAAGTTAAATTAGAAAATAAAAGTATAATACGATATAAACTCTATATCATCATATTGCCGGGACCAGACTAAAATATTATTGTAATGAATTTATTAATAATTTGAATTTCATGTTAAAGTTTTATTCTAGAGAGAATATAACATATAAATGATATCATAGAATTGTATTTAAAATATTGAATGTGTAATCAATAACTAAAAATTATTTAAATGATGGTCAGAACACGGAAGTATTAATTACTCATACTTATTACGTAATTATTTTAAATTCTTTTAAGTTTTTGCTTGAAACAAACTTTAGGCAAGAAAAAACAAGATCATAAAAGAAACTTGGACAGGATGTGTGTGGTGAAAAAAACCAACCTTAACATGTAAACTTATATATATAGGATAATAATTTTTGTCTATGTGGTGGGGTGACCACATACCAAAAATGGTAATCGGGGTGGGGGTAGAGGAGCATATACTCTCTAGGCGGGCAAACTCTCTTTCATCTTTTATCCAATAAGACCGGGTGGGGGTTGGGGAACTGTAGCATGTGAAATTATAATTGTAAATTATTTTTTTTGTGCTGGAATGACCACGTACAATGGGACCTCACAATATTCTTTAGGCGGGAAAACTTCATTTGATCTCCTCTCTACTTTCTTGACTCCATAACTTGAGGGGGGGG
>JAYMSP010005042.1:0-14661 GCA_036897095.1 Plantago elongata
AAGAAACAAAGCAACAACCCAAACAACGAGGTGGGGGGGGGGGGGGGGGGGGTGGTATGGAAGAATCACACAACACCTTCAGCAAACTTACTTGTAACTTAACCTTAACCCCCTCCCCCAATAGCACTGTTGCATTACTCGAGTCTCATTCTAGCATTGTAAGTTAGACGCCAAAGCTTCGTGCAGGACTGGGAGCTGCTAGCATCAAACAAACAAAATCCAGGAAACCTATAAGCTCTCATCTAACTACCTCACTCATCTTCTCCCTAATTCATATCATTTTTAACCTTACTATAAATCCAGTTCAAATTCCATAACAAGCCGAATCAATGTCAACATAAAACCACTAAATCAAACTCCAGTAGCTGAAACTTATCCCCTAATACAATCGACAAGTAAGCCTCCTGAAGTATCGGGAGCAGCTAGAATCAAACAAACAAAATCAAGGACACCTATAAGCTCTCCTCTCTCTGCCTCACTCATCTTCTCCCTATTCATATCATTTTTAACCTCACTTACTATAAATCCGGCTCAACTTCCCTAACAAACCGAATCAACGTCAAATTAAAAACCACTTAATCAAACTCCAGTAGCTGAAACTTATTCCCTAATAGAATCGACGAGTAAGCTTCCTGCATAATCGGGAGCAGCTAGAATCAAACAGGCAAAATCAAGGACACCTATAAGCTCTCCTCTCTCTGCCTCACTCATCTTCTCCCTAATTCATATCCTTTTTTATTCCCTGACAAACCGAATCAACGCCGTATTAAAACCACTGAATCAAACTCTAGTAGCTGAACATTTCCTTATCCCCTAGTTGAATCGCCAAACACACAAAATAAAATGAACGCAGAATAATTGGCGAAAGTATAACTAAAGGAGAATTCAGGTTACAAGCTTGCAATTACCTTTTTATGAGCCTTCTTAGCAAGGTATTCAGCAATCTCCTCCTCAGAAATTTTCCTCTTCCTGCTACTCCGACGCTTCGAGTCACTGTCGGAGGAGTGGTGGCGACGGCGGCTTCTGCTTCTACTCCGGCGATGACTGTCGGAATCGGAAGCTGAGCCCGATCCTGAATCCGATTCATCGCGGCGGCGACGCCTCGACGACGACGTCATCCCGTTCACTCTGGAAGCTTCTGAGAATCAGATTTCCCCTTTCCAAATTCAGATTTTAGACCTAAATCGCTGCTCAGCTTCTTTCTGTGAATGTGAAATTGATCTTGTCAGTGATACGACGACGAACTGGCTCGGCGAACTGGATTTGTTTGGTGCGCGATGGATAAAGGCGGTTCTTTTGAATTTTATTGGTGTAAGTCCAAATCATATTTGGGCCAGCCCAGTAAGTAAGTATAGCAGGCCAGTGTATCTTTCTTAAATTACACATTTAGACCACCACATACTTCTTCATCTTGGGAGGGTTTTTTGCGCTCCAGGTGTAAATTCACACGCCGAAGTTTGATCCGTTTGGATTGATGAATAGTAATTAAATTGTTAAAATAATTGTTTGGTATAAAATTGTAATTGTATAGGATATTGTGGCTTGTTATATAGGTTGGGTAAGATAATAATGGTTGGTGTAAGTAAGATGTGATATTTTGATTGGTTAATGATTGATTTTTAAGTTTGTTGTAATGAAATGATTGGTTATATTTATAAATTATAGTATTAGAATGTCAATGTCATTTTTTAAAATCATGCTATCATAGTTCATCATAAGATCTTCAAATTCGAATGCCCTAATTTCCCAACTCAAAGGAACTGCAAAAATTGTGGTTAGGCCAAATATCAAAGAGAACAGTGTCATCTTCTATCTAAGATATGCTGAAATATCTTCAGTTCAAACTCAAGATTCAACCCTTACCAAGCAACGATCCTCCAATAATTTAAGATTGTCAAGTAATTTTATAGCAAATCATATGATTCCAAATAAAATGGGGTCGAGCTTAACTTGAGCACTAATTCTCGTCAAACTCAAAAGTCTCACAAACACCAAGTCTATTTAAAGAATACTTCAATGATTTAGAGGACTTCGAACCAAACCTCAACCGTACATAAAGTATTCTCAAATTCAAATTTGTCGAATACGCGAATGATGATAAAAGAAGTTCCTAGCCTAGGCGATTTGTGTGGACCAAAATATAAAATCTACGAGGGAGGAGGACCACGGCAACAATATTGGGCCCTGGACCATTGCATGAGGTCACGTGCAGGTGCAGTTGATGGTACTTTTTTACTATAGAGAGCAAAGAAGAAAGGCAACTGAGTTTTCTGGTGCTGACAGACAGCAACAAGACGAGGAAGCGAAAATCGATTTCTTCGTAAAAGACTTTCAACTTTTCTCGTTCCACTTATCGATCCATTTACCTTTTCATAACCTTCTTTATTCATCAATAGTAGTAATACTAAAAGAAAAAAGAAAATATTTATGTCATGTTTATTATACTGCTGGATTGATCATCTTCCTACTCAAATCGAACACTTTGTAAAAAGAAAATTCAATTTCAATTGAAAAAGATCACTAAAATTTTATACGAATCGGGTATATCATCAAATTTACAAATCATATCATTATATCATGCATATACTAAATACATATACCTCTAGATTAAGGTTATGCTATCTTCAACTTAAATTTACTGAACTAAATTGGACTGAATTGAAATAAAGTATAAATTATAACTAAGTCGAACTAAATTAAACTGAACTGAATTTATTTTCAGTTGAAGACAACATAACCTAACGCGGGTCTCATTTTGTACGTGTCAATTGCATTTGCTTGCCCCGATTTCGCCCATAGTATATAATATATTGTACACTTATTGTAATTATAAGTTTTGATTTGTTATTTCGAGTCGAGCTTTATTGAGGACTCAGTTCGTTAAGGTCAAGTTTAACTCGTTCGATATGTGTTTGAGTCGACATAACTGTAATTTATAGTCCGTTTTGTTATCAAGCATAGCAGGACTCACATAGCTGATACTCAATTAATTAGATCGGTCAAATATTATTTATTTTAAATGATTAAAATTACAACTATTTTACTCATACACCAACATCTCTTTACTCTCAAAACTAATTTATGGCTCCACTAATCGAACTATGCACCTCCCCTTTATAACTCAATTTCACTGCACCACCTTATACCTACGAGTCGGTTAAATAAATGGTATGTTTTCATATTTATGTGTATTTTAGCAATGAGATCGAATTAAGTGAGCAGAGTTCGATTTTAGATATTGATTGAAATTAGAGAATAAACGATAAATTCATTTTACTAATAATTCGAGATAAAAATCGATTACAGCTAGAATCAAATGAGATATTCAGTTCAGATTCGTGATTCAATTGATGATTCTTGAGACGTATAACACAACCATTAGTCAATACATCATGTTCTCTCATATGCGGAGTATTTATCATATCGAAAGTTACTTGGATCTACGAAACTGGCTAGCCAGTAGCCACATACCTTTTTATCTCAGATACCGTGCTTCCTGGAATCCTGATGATAATTTTAACTACTACTATTAAAAATAATCCAGATAATAAAAGACCAACCTGACCAGTACTCGTAGTAGTAATTTTATGTCTTTGGTTTTCCACATTGTAAAATTATATTGGGGAATCTGAAAATTCTTTCATCACACATACACGTATGTAATTTCCATGCAAATTTGCTCCTCCCAAAGCCGATGTGGGAATACAATAATCACATCTAGAGGTGTCTAACGAACTGACCATTCATAAAATATTCATGAAGAGTTCGGTCAACGTTAAAATCGTATTTGATTTGATCATATGAAAGGAGTAATATATTCTAATCAGGATATCTAACCTATGAGTGTAGATACACTCTTGATGTACCTTGCAACAAGTCTAGCTTT
The DNA here is from genome assembly GCA_036897095.1 of Plantago elongata. NCBI lineage: Eukaryota > Viridiplantae > Streptophyta > Magnoliopsida > Lamiales > Plantaginaceae > Plantago > Plantago elongata. Next base: position 3,887 of record JAYMSP010005042.1, read on the forward strand.
ATGATCTTCAACACCTTTATAATATCAATTACTATATTGTACAATGTGTACCACTTTGAGTTCATTTGAGTCCATTGCCAAAGTCCCAATTCTTTTGGTCTTGGATTCTTTCGACAAGATGTAACAATGAAAGAACTCTCTAGTTACATATAACTACATATTACATCACATGGTTTCACTTCAACTTCTTATACAAATTCAAATCACCCTAACTTTGGATCTCATTAGCTGTGAAGAGTCTCTCACACGTACATAGTATCTCGTGTGTTAAAGCGGAAAATCGTCTCCTGTTGCATTCCATCAATTCACGCCACGTTCTATTATGTTTAATCAACACATCAATTTTAGATTAATTAAAAATTTTCATTTATCAATATCGAGTTAAGTTTAATTTTGAACATTACCCTAGACGAAAGTCCTCAAGAGATAAGATCTTAAGTTGTCCAAACTCTGAAGTCTCAAAGTGTGGCTCATGACGAACTCCATAATTCGCCACCCACGTACCAAAAAATGGGTCATGTAGGACCATTTGACGAGAACTTTCACTTAACATTACTCCACCCGTCTCGTTTATAACGAAACATTTCTCATATGTACACATTTAAAAAAAAATATTTAGTATGTGGTTAAGAATGAGTTTGAGATAGAAAAGTATATATGATTAATAACGTGTGATTAAAAATGACTTGTATCGTGGGGTTTTTATAAATAAAATATTATTTTATTTTAGTAGAATATCGAAAACGAAAAATTATTTTAATTATAGTGGAACGGAGTGATTAATAATTATTACTGCACCAAACATAGGTGGGAGGTAACGCAACTCAATGTACAGCTAGAGGAGGACTCAAATGGGGACAAAAGCAAAGAAGTCAAAACAAGTAGAAGAAACCAAAGAGGAAAAAGATTAAGAATGAATACAAAGGATCGAGCAAGATTCAAGAACGATGATGCCATTGAAAGCAAAATGTCAAATGCTACGTTGCATATTTATTTATGGGAAACTGCACTGCAAAATATTTGAACCCAAAACCACATGCAATTGCCGGTTCACACCATTTTTTTTTCTACCTGCTCTCTGCTCATCAATTTTTGCACTGTCACGTCTCCTTTCTACCTGCTCCTCTTGCTAATTCTTCCATCATCCGTTTGACACTTTGTGGTAGTAGTAGACTAGTAAAATCAACGGATACACCACAAACTTTGCTCGGGAATTCCTAGTTTGAATTTTCATATTGCTTTGTTCAGTTAATCAACACACGTGTTACATACGAAGAAGATGATCGAAGTGCTTTGTTGTAATTTGATGTTAAATGTACAAAATATATAGTGAATGCACGTCTTTTAAGTAACCTTTCTTTTTTTTATAAAATATAAAATAATTTGAATCATATATTATATTTAATCTTCACCAATTCAATAAAATAATCTAACTATTTGAATTGATAATTAGATAAGAACTCAGAATAAAAATTAGATAATATAACAACTTATTCAGGAGCTGATTGGCCAGGCATTTAAATGTCCCCGTTTGGCTCGATGAACAGTGATTTGACCTAACATACACTTTAAATACCCCATTTCAATTCCATTCCAAACACAATTTCACCAAAATCCCCATTCAAATGTCATGCCAATCAGTCCCTTAGTTGATATCGCCTCCAACAATTTATGATTAGCAAAATGAAAACAATTTATATTATAAAGAGTACAAAGATCATCCTAGGCCTGATCATCATACAATTTTCAAGAAATCATGGTTTACGTTTGATGTATAATTTATTTTTAATAATCGATGTTTTTGACACTTGTAATGTAAACCATTTTCATGTTTTTTCAACTTCGTTGACATTGTTAGAATCATCTAAACATGTATAAATACACATTTAGTTAGTTGTCTTTTCCGAGCTTAGTAAAATTTATTACCTAGTAATTCACGTATAATACATCTAAAACAATAACCACAAATACACTGCACATTGATTTCATAATCCTCATTTCAAACATGGTTTAAGTAAGAAAAATAATAATCTGTAATAGATACATCCATCAACATTGTGTGTTTACCCCCTCCAATCCAACCTCATGCACAACAACCATGATTAACTAATCACTCTCGCCTGTTTTGGCCTGCTTTCAACATTGCCAGTTTAGTTCATTTGATAATATCAAAGAAATTTACAACTGATTACTAAACTATTTTTCATTTTAAAAAAAATAATGTGAAAGTGAACCCACGTACAAATGTAAATCATGCATACTCAAATGTTCAAACTTAAAATTTATTGTTCAGATTCGCTTCACATGACATTCAAATATATGATCAAAACATTTGATATTTATATTTTCAAACGAGTTATGGATACAATTACCATTCTTTAATCCAATGTTAATTGTTCCATCTCCTAACTTTTGAAGTAACTGGCATCTACAATCAACTTCTTGTAATTGGGGTACGAGAAATTTGTACCTACTCCTTGTAAATTGTGTAAGCAGCACTAGTTGTTTTGTTTTCTCGAGAAATAAAGAAAATCCGTAAATGTCGCAAGCTTCGAGACCTTATTGTAAACGGCAAAAAGAGCTAGGCTTAGTTGGCAATTTCCCAACACAAAGTCAAATGCTTCAAGACAAATACCACACACATTCCATCTTCTCAGTTCATTAGATTTCTCCATTCCTCCCTCAAAACATCCGTCCGTTACATACCACTTCTCTCCGAGCTCACGCTACACCCGTAAATCGTATTATAAGATGTTTTAGCTCTTCGCAGTATTGCACGATAGAGTATCAAAAGTCGAGTCGAGTATTATAAAACCGAGTCAGAAAAATAGAGATAAGTCTGCCTCGAGTGTCGTGCTGAGTTTTAGCCTTTAGGAGTCTTCTTATTGTAATTTCCTAGTGAACCAACAGAATCCCAATGTTACACCTCTTTCTCCTTGGAGCCTCATAAACCACGTTTTACTTCCACCAGTATACCATACCATCCACCCAAACGTTGTCGTTCCCATATTCTATCGTAATCATTCGTCGTTTATTTATACGATAACATTCGAACACGAACAAAATGAACGAGGACGGATTATCTCGAACTGATGTCTCAGCTTCACCTTCATCTCCAGCAACAAATGGCGGCAAAATCATCATCTTCTTCACAAGTGGGTGAAAGTGACAGTCAGAAACAAACTCAAAACCAGCCAATCTCCATCTCCATCTCCAGTTCACCAGCTAATTCTCCTCAGGCAACCGGAAAAATGGTGAGGAAGCGTACTGCATCGGAAATGGAGCTCCAGTCCGCCACGAACTCCGCCAGGTTCAATCGACGCACTATAACTTCCGGCGATGTTTACGGCAGCTCCATGCCTAACCCACCGCTGACGAACATAGCTCCGAACCACTCCATGATGATGATGCAGCAGAATTCAAACATATTCACGTCACAAAAACTACCGGACATTTCTACCCCTGGCTTCTCCAATATTTACTACAATACCCCCACCATCCTCCCTGCCACACCTACTGTCACAAATGCTCCCTCAGTCTGTGATTTCTCCGGTTTGCCCCTCTTTCCGCCGGACAGAAACCGCTTATCCGGTGTCGCAGGCGGCGGCGGCGCCACATTGGACGACACATCCACGACGGCGTGGATCGACAGCATAATAAAGGACCTAATCAACGGCTCAAACAACGTCTCAATTCCTCAGCTCATTCTCAATGTCAGAGAGATTATCCATCCTTGTAACCCTAACCTCGCCTCTCTCCTCGAATATCGCCTCCGATCACTCACGGCCGGGCAACACCGTGTTCCACCACCTTTGCCTCCTCCTGCCGCCACCTTTCCCCCAAATTCTGGTCTCCGTTCGTATGTCAATAACCCTAATTCAAATCCGATTCAGAATCCTGGTTCATTTCTACCTGCAACAGGACTAATCAACTCCGCAAACTATGTCGAAACCAACATCAATCCGAATCCGGCGAATTCACCGGCAAATGAGGTGCCGGTACCGGAAACAGCCGCAACCGGTCAGGAGGATAACTCCAAAAGCCCTTCCACAACCGATCCAGCAGCAACCACTGCTGATTCTCCAACCACCACAACAAAAACTAACATGGAGACGATCAGAGAACGGAAAGAGGAGATTCGTAAACAGCAGAGAGACGAAGAAGGATTACACCTGCTCACATTACTCCTCCAATGTGCGGAGGCAGTGTCAGCTGAAAACACTGACGAAGCGAACAAAATCCTCCTGGAAATCTCGCAGCTCGCGACACCGTTCGGCACCTCGGCGCAGCGTGTAGCTGCGTATTTCTCTGAGGCAATGTCTGCTAGGATTGTTAGCTCGTGTTTAGGAATCTACGCGGCGCTCCCTACCGTTCCGCACAGTCAGAAAATGGCATCTGCTTTTCAGGTGTTCAATGGTATAAGCCCGTTCGTTAAGTTTTCGCATTTTACTGCGAATCAGGCGATTCAGGAGGCGTTTGAGAGGGAGGATCGGGTGCATATAATCGATTTGGATATAATGCAGGGTCTGCAGTGGCCCGGGTTGTTTCATATACTGGCCTCGCGGCCGGGTGGGCCACCGTCTGTTCGATTGACAGGGTTAGGGAACTCACCTGAGGCGCTGGAGGCCACAGGGAAGAGGCTCTCGGATTTCGCAGATAAGTTGGGGCTGCCCTTCGAGTTCTGTCCATTGGCGGAGAAGGTTGGGAATTTGAATTTGGAGAAGCTGAATGTGAGTAAGAGGGAGGCTGTTGCTGTGCATTGGCTGCAGCATTCTCTTTACGACGTCACCGGATCCGATACCAATACCCTATGGTTACTGCAAAGGTACCGAGTCTTTAGATGAGATTGAATTACATCGTATTGATAATACTGTTATTGCCAGTTTTTGTGTTACATCCCTTGCTTCTATTGTTCATGAGTATTGATTATGACATTTATGAATCCTGATTTAATGTTAGTAGTGAATTAGCATCACTTGTTTATGGTAGTATTGCTAAAATCATTGATATGCTGTAGATTATTAAGATGATAAGATCTGCATGCATGCTGATCTGGTGCAAAAGCATGAAATAATGAGTTGTGATAAAAAGTAAAACTGCTTTTTTCTACTTTCTACTTTACTGAACTGCACAATAGTCAATAGATGTTCCAGCTTTGCAGTAAAGGGATCAGTAAGATCAGTCTTTTCCCTTTGTTTTTCCTTCTACATCATGCATGGTGTGAATTAATTAATACACCTAGAACAATGTCAAATATTGTAAAGTGAGTAACATTTCTTCCTTTACTTTTCCCCAGGTAGTTCACACTTTTGTACCCTTCATCTCATATAAATTTCATACATTAAATTTATGGTATTTCGAGTTGAAAATTTAAAATAAATGCTAGTACTTATTACCTGATAAAAAATGTGCGTGTTATTTATCAACACGTATACTTTAAAAATAAACTAGATTTTTAATTATTTGTTAGATGTGGATTAACTTTATTTTATAACAATGGTATGAATTTATGTGGAATGGCTCGGATAGAAAATGTATAGAGTTATGCGATAGATATCTAATGACATTTCACAACCAAGCCAACTATAAAATTGTAGCCGAGTACCTCCACTGTTTAAAACTTTTTATAAGAGAAATAGCTGTATGGGGAACATGTGCCAATGTTAGGTGAAGTTTTATAGTATTGACATTTTTACACCCTTGTTTGTATTTAAAATGGTGTTAGTATGGGATAGTACAAGATACATTTCCAATGCTAATTTAAGGCTTTATTATATCGGCATTGGCATTTGGAACTGTATAAAAATGATATACTAGATATTTTATACCTGCAGATTAAGCTCTGAATGATTATCGTTATAAAAAATGGATGTTTCATTATGTTACTACGACATGGGTGTATAACCGTGTGTTGAACACATCTATTTCAAGAAAAAATAAATTTGGATAACTATAATGTTCTTCTAAAAAAACAAAGCTCCCAGAATGTTTCCAAACTTCTTATCATGTTTTAGTCATAAAAAACATTATGTGAATAGTAAATGAGAGGTTTGTATTATGACAGATGGATTACTATTTATAGTAGATTAGATGAGAAAGAAACAAAGTAGGGCAAGTATTATAACGATTTACTGAACTGAAGCATCACAACAATTGTTACTGTATACTGTAAATGTAAAGCTATTGGTGACTTGACTAATAAAATTAAATTTCTGCAGATTATGTCCAAAAGTGGTGACTGTTGTAGAGCAAGACCTGAGCCATGCGGGTTCGTTCTTGGGGAGATTCGTGGAAGCAATACATTACTACTCTGCCTTGTTTGACTCATTGGGAGCTTGCTACGGGGAAGAAAGCGAGGAGAGACACGTGGTGGAGCAGCAGCTACTGTCTCGGGAGATAAGGAACGTGCTAGGTGTTGGTGGCCCATCCAGAAGTGGTGAGGTGAAGTTCAACAACTGGAGGGAGAAGCTCCAGCAATCTGGGTTCAAAGGCGTGTCATTGGCAGGGAATGCAGCAGCTCAGGCTACACTCCTGCTGGGAATGTTCCCTTCTGACGGGTACACGTTAGTGGAGGACAATGGGGCACTCAAACTTGGTTGGAAAGATCTCTGCTTGCTTACTGCTTCTGCATGGAGGCCCAACAATTCATTTAGTTCATCGGCTGCTATGTCGCGCCACTTTGCATCCTCCATGGATTAATCATTAGCAACTTCCTCGGCAGTAGAGATCTCTTCTGATCAGATTTGTAAGATTCCGGACAACTTTGCTTGATGGCTGAAGGTGGAAATGAAAGTACTCTTGTCCGGAAGAGAAGCTTACTTCTTACAAATGTCATTTTGACTGCTATATATACATTTAAGTTGAAGGTTTTTTTATGCAATAGATCTTGGCGAGATTTGAAAATGTACGGTATGTTTGGCATCGGTTTATAGTTGAGTTGCTAGGTGAATAGTAACTGAGTTATTCATATATTATGTGGATAAATGCTAGAAGACTCTAAATCGATGCCAAAGCAAATGATCCACTCTATCTCATTGTCAAATCAAAACTGAGTTGAAGTGGAGAAATGTGCTCTTCTATAAAGAAATGGAAAAACATACAGGGAACTTTCAACTTGAACTAAAGATGCTATTATAGTTTGATAATTTGAATCTTATGAACATACAAGAGGAAGATGCTGGTGATTGTCTATATGCATTGCTATGGTGTCAATGCTTCAGTGAAGAGCGGCAAGAGCCTGAATCGTGGCGTTGATACCAATAACTACATACACAGAATTCGCAAAATGTCCCAATCAGAAACGTAACATTTGGGATTAAAATTTCTGGGGATAATCCATGTCGGTGTTCTAGATATCCCATACGAAACCCGCATCCAATACTGTAGTCTGTATATCTACAGCTTCGGAGTTTCAGTTGTTGGGATTTTGGAGTAGTCTTTTTGGGTATGTTTCATTATTGGGCCTTGCCCTTTTGGTTTCTTTAGTTCTGAGTTGTGATTTATGATGGACTACATCTCTACACCGGATGTACAAAAACAATTCTTGACTGGATTATTAGCTCATTTTGCTAATCGAATTCAATACTCATATGTCTATAATGAATTTTGATGGAGGTGTTTTGACGATGATCTAACAAATTAAAAAATATAAAATAAAATACGAAAACAAATCGCGTTAGTTTATTTGATGTGATACATGTAAGCTTTTGGAACTCTTGCAACTAAAGTTTTCTTACAATATGCGGATATGCCAAATTGAATCCATGTAAGAAATCAAAAAATCCAACCTGGTGTTTGGATTTGGTCCAAAGACAAAGTGTTGTTGTCCAAATGTCCATTTAACACAAAATCTCGAATTAGAAATCGAACCGCCTAGAAGTAATGAGCCACTACGAAACAATTCAATAGAAGTCAATTCAAATCACCACCACCTCCACCATTACCGCCCCTTCCATAAAGTTTATATACACTTTGTCTAATGATTCGAGCATTTTTACATAAATGGGATCGGAGATGGATGCATCCGAAAGAGTTCACATATAGAGCGACAATTACACGAGAGAGATCAAATAGTGTCAACATAATTCGCAATGATCAACTAACAATCTAACATGTTACAAGACCTAGGAAAACGAAATTAGAAATCAAACGATTAGGCCTAATGACGGTCTAAGAACAGTGAGTAACTACGGAGCGGTTGAACCGGAATCAACAAACACCAAATGCAAAATCAATTCAAATCAGCATCATTATCACCATCACCACCACTTCCATAACGATTGTATACATGTTGGCTAATTAGATTCGAGCATTTCCACAGAAATGGGATCGGAGAGGGATAGCGTCCCACAGAGCTCGCGCATCGTCGCGTCATGGCTGATCGGAGGAATCGTGATAGGCGTTTCCTTGCTAGGTTATCGCTTTGCTCTGCCTAGTATGACGAACAGGAAGAAGAAGAGGCCGATTAGGGTTTACATGGACGGATGCTTCGACATGATGCATTACGGCCACTGCAATGCCCTTCGTCAAGCTCGTGCCCTCGGTGACCAATTGGTGGTCGGTGTTGTCAGCGATGCCGAGATTATCGTCAATAAAGGTCCTCCTGTAACACCTCTGGATGAAAGGTATTTTCGTTTCCGATTGTCTCGCATTTTCTTTCGGTTTCGATAGACGAGCTGATTCATTAGCTGAATATGTTGCCTATTGTGCCTTTGTGCATGCTACATGAGAATTGGCTTGTGTTTGAATTCATTGTAATTCCTGTTTTAGCACAGTACCTTTAAGTTACTTTATAGGTGAAGTATCTTGCATTTTCTTCCGGTTTCGATGTATGAGCTGATTCATTTGCTAAATATGTTGCCTGTTGTGTCTTTGTGTATGGTACATGAGAATTGGCTTGTGTTTGAATTTATTGTAATTCCTGCTTTAGCACAGTACCTTTAAGTGACTTTATATATGAAGTATCTTGCATTTTCTTCCGATTTCGATGTATGAGCTGGTTCATTAGCTGAATATGTTGCCTGTTATGTTTTTTTGTGTATGGTACATGAGAATTGGCTTGTATTGAAATTATTGTAATTCCTGCTTTGGCACAGTACCTTAAAGTGTCTTCATATATGAAGTATCGTGCATTTGCTTCCATTTTTGGTCATCTGATGAGCTGATTCGTCAGCTCAATTAGTTGGTTGCTATGTTTTTTCTGTGTAATCTAATTGTACCACATTATAATTGGCGTGTGTTTCCATTTATAGTAATTATGGCATCAGCATAGTACCTTCCGTTTTGGATATAGGCTGTTTGATGAGCATCGGCTGAATATATTTGTTCAGAGGTGCTTGTCAAGTTTTTTGTTTTTAGATTGCATGTGCGTATCTGCATGAATCCATTGGAATTGAGATGTCTATGATGATTGTAATTTCTGAATCAGCATAGAACCTTTATAATAGTATGCTGTTGATACTAGTTGACCAGTTGTCTTGCTTTTTAGCCTTTTTGATTAACTAACATATTTCACTTTTGTGAATAATCACAGAATGATTATGGTTAGTGCTGTGAAATGGGTGGACGAAGTAATACCGGATGCGCCCTATGCAATCACGGAGGATTTCATGAGGAAGCTGTTTGACGAGTACAACATTGATTATATTATTCATGGGGATGATCCCTGCATTCTTCCGGATGGGACGGATGCTTATGCACTTGCCAAGAAAGTTGGACGCTATAAGCAGATTAAGCGCACTGAGGGAGTTTCTAGCACTGACATTGTTGGTTCGTACTTGCAATGTCTTATTTATATGCAACTAATCCATGCACTTTTTTTTCCTCACGAAAGTTTTAACTTGTTACTTGTTTGTTCTCTAGAACTTGAAATTTCTGTTTATTTTCTTGTGTGACAGGGCGTATGCTTCTCTGTATGCGAGAAAGATCACTTGGGGAGAAACAAAACCATTCATCTTTACAACGACAGTTCAGCTCTGGTCACAGCCAAAAATCTGAAGATGGTGGGTCTGGCAGTGGAACACGGATATCTCATTTCCTGCCTACATCTCGTAGGATTGTGCAATTCTCCAACGGAAAGGTAGATACCTCAACATAGATGTAACATTCTTGTATGATCTCACAGTGCCTTCATCCAGTTGTCGTTCTATAGCTAACAATCCAATGAACTCATGAACCATCCCACCATCCCCCCCAACTCCACAATCCAATAAAAAAGCACTCAAAAAGAGCAAAAGAACCTGATAAATTGCTGTCTACACTTTCTAACGTGGTAAATAAATGGTGTGTACATTTACATGTTTGGAACGCACATTGAGATACAATACTTTTTGTTTTTTTTGTTTTCCAGGGGGCTGGTCCTGATGCTCGCATAGTTTACATAGATGGTGCATTTGATCTATTCCATGCTGGACATGTCGAGGTATGTTAAAAGTAATAACACTCTGGTTTTCATGAACTGAATTAATGTCTACGAGGAAATAGGTCGTAAATCAATAACCTACCTTTTTTTGAGTTTTACGTTTGTAATAGACTTAGTATATCAGCGCTTCTCTATGCGTGCTTGCTTGCTAAATTTTGTATGGTTTTGGTATATAACAGATACTTAGGCTTGCAAGGGGTCTTGGCGATTTTCTTCTTGTTGGCATCCATACTGATCAAACGGTTAGGTATGTTCCATTACTTCTCTGCATAATGGTCTCATGTTTTGCAAAGTTTGATCATTTATTTACCATACCTAAATCAAATGGACTAGGTTGTTCACATAAATATTTTTG
>JAYMSP010005043.1:0-14661 GCA_036897095.1 Plantago elongata
GTGTTAGACTATGTAATTGTATTAGTTTCCTGATTAGATTAGTCTTTTATATTATAGAACTCTAGTTATATTAGTTTCCTGATTAGATTGGTCTTTTAGATTATAGCTTCTTGTACTTGTATATATACCCCTTCTAATTCTATGAATAGACAGGGAAAATAGTTCTTTCAATTATATTTCGTGCATTGACAGTGATAGTTAGAAATGGAACATTGACTATTAATTAGAGGTATTAACATTGGATAATTAATATTATAAAGGATTAAACATCACATTTCTATCAATAAGAACTATCACTGATCAAATATTTATGATTCAATGTGTATATGCTTTGCTATAGTATAACATATATTCTTATAGTTTTAAGAGGCAACGTTGTAGATTTAAAAATTATTGTTAGTGTTTTTATCTTGTATTTTATGTTTCCGCTTTCTTGTCTTTTTAAGGTGCTTGTAGTTTTAAGATGCAATGGTATGGTTTTAAGCTTTAAAGTTACCGTTTTATTTTTAGCTTGTGTTGAATATTATGCCTCTTATTAGTTTTAGTGCATATGTTATAATATTAAAACCTATTGTTGTAGTTTTAAGCGGTAATATTATGCTTTTTAGCTTTTGATGAAATATTTATGTTTTGATTGTTTGCAAATGCTTTGATATGATTTTAAGAGACATTATTATAGTTTTGAAGGTACTATGATTTTAAGTATAAATATCACTGTTTTTAGTTTCGTCTGTATATTCCTACTTTGCTATGGTTTGAATATGCATTATACATTATAGTTATAAGAGGAACTCATATGATTTTAAACATATACTTTACTATTTTTAGCTTGGTTTGCACATTATTTTTTTCTTTTAAGCATCAATGTTAAAGTTTTAATTAAAGTTGTTATATTTTTAATTTAGTTAGTGAATGTTTTAAGCAGGTGATGATGGCAACGATTTTGATGATAGGTTTCTCAAATGTAACGTTGCAGTTTGAAGCAACAAATGGCAGGAAGTCGAAGTTCAATAGCACATTTAATCGGGAAAAGTCTCTTTAAAGAACTCAATTTGCATTTGTATAAGAAAAACACATAATTAATGTTTATTGTAAAAAAAATTCTATGAGAATAGATGTTTCAAATATTATAATTGACTGAACGTTTCAAATTTGTATGACATGCCTTAGGTAGCTATTTTAAAATTGTTTATTATTGTTTTAATTGTATTTTTTAGACTTATAGATTATTAAATGGTGGTTTAATGATATTAGATTGTCAGTTAAACAAACTATCTTAAAATTATCATGTAGCTCCTTAAAACCAGAATGTATTTCTTAGAACTTAATCAAAGAAGTTAAAATTATAATTGAAACATACAATATTTGACTCTTGAAACCATAACATCATCTCTTTAAATATTAATAAAATTTACTAAAATTGTCATTACACTTTTAATGCTAATAACCTAAAATCATAACATAATTCATTAAAAATATAATTAAAAATGAATGTCTCTGTGATTTTTAAGACACTCAGTCGGTCAGACCACTAAAAATTAAAAATCGTAAAAAATCACAAATAAACCCGATTCTATTTTTTAAGAAAATCCTACATTTTCTAAGACTTTAGCATTTAAAATAAGTTGTTTTGTTTTAACTTTTTTCGGGAAGAAGCTCGTGAGTAAACTTAAAACTCTGAAGCATTATGATTTTTTTGAAAATGACTAAGTTTGAGGTCGTGATCGACTTGTAGACGAGCATGAGTTTGATAAGGTTTAAGATCGACTCGAACCGGCTTGTTCACCCCCAGTCTAAATCGCCGAATTAACTGGTCTAACCGGTTTCAAATCCTAAAATGACTGACATTCACAGTTCACACAGTGCGCAAGGCAACAAACAATTGATTCTTCTGTAAAAGCAAAAGTACCAAACTCGAACAATTCAATTCCATTGATAAAGCAAGTGAGAGCTCACTACTGAAAGAATTTCTCGCAAGTGAGACAATACAATCTGAAAATGGCCTTATCAACTCGGCAAAGGCGCCCATCTCCGACGGATCTCCACACAACTCCGCCTTCTCCTCAGCCGTACTCGAAGCTGGACAAGCCGGATAAATCCGGCGGCGACCCTGGATTGCGGTGGTATTTTCCGCTGGTATGCCTCGGCGTATTGCGATACATGAGCGCCTCTTCCAACATCATACACGACTGCGATGAGGTCTTCAATTACTGGGAGCCTCTTCATTTCCTGCTTTACAACTCCGGTTTTCAGACCTGGGAATATAGGTTAGGTTATTAATATTTCTCTCTTTTTACAATCGTTTTCTTATTTCACATAATTAGAATTAGCACAAGTGATGCAGCTCAGCTCGTTTCGCTTGGATTTCGTAGATAATGCGTCGCATTGCACCATTCTGTAATGCTTTATTTGTTACTGTAATTTTCGTTGTTTGTTAGATCGAAGTCGAACTACAATTGGCGAAAACTGCAATTGTTTGATTCAACTTATCGTAAAAAAGACGAAGGTTTTGAAATGAAGGAGGTGTATAGTTCGAGCTTGTAGGCTAGCTAGATTAAATGAACGCATATGCATAGGTGGTAGCTTAGGTGATTAGATTGCCTACCTTTGGTAGATTATTTATTTACATTCTGCATTTATTTAGCAAATTAGCTGGCTTATTGCTAGGTAGCTATGAAACTCTATTAAAATCAACTAGCCTATCAACTTTAGCTGATATTTTAACTTACTACTACACTCAAATTCTTAATAGATTGATAGCTTTATTATTACTATGCATATTTTCTTGTTTGGTTGACAATTGATTGTATTCAGTAGACTATGAATTTTTTAGTCTGATACTATTTTGTTTGCGAAAATGTAATTTAAATTTTGTGAATGTATTTATGAGTATTTGTGGGTCAGTAGGAAACTTACACCAATTGCAGAAAATTGAGATATATTGTTTCATTCATGTCATTGTGTCAAAGTTTCATTCATACTGCTCCATGAAACTATGAATTGAATGTCCACTAACACCAATTGTGTATTCCTGCAGTTCCGATTTTGCACTAAGGTCATATTTATATCTTATTCTCCACAAATTAGTTGGCTGGCCTGCTTCCTTGTGGTTTGGTGAAGACAAAGTAAGATAATGTTACATATTCTTCATGTTCTACTTAACGTCAAGCCAGGTTGTGTTTACCACTTCACTGAACGAAACGTTTACGCTTCAGGTGAGAGTCTTCTATGCTGTGAGATTTTTTCTTGGGATTCTTTCTGTCATTGCAGATGCTGCCCTAGTTGTGGCCCTCTCAAGGAAGTATGGAAAACGCCTTGCTTCATATACGCTTGCAATGCTCTGCCTAGCAAGTGGCACTTTCTTTGCTAGCACCAGTATGTACTTTGTTTCCCATTAACATTCCCTTCTTTCTTCTTCTTCTTTTTCTATGCAATTATTGTGCTCTGGTTTCTCTTATTGGGATTTGGTGCTGCTAACACAGTAACAATTTAAGTTGGAGTTTTATATCCGTGTAGTTTGCATATAATTAAATTATGTTTTGATTTCTTAAACCAAAAGCTTCATGTGCATCTAAGGGTGAGTCAATACATCATTGACTCACAAATTTTCCACTTAAGAAACATGTCGGTCACATGCACTCGAATAAAATTTGCATATAATAATTACTGTTCGAGTTCTCAATCGAAAAGATGTGCAACTAGGGGTTAGTTGGTACCTCATTGATTTGTCATCTTCCCACTTAGATATCTTAATGTGCTGTATGAATTTCACATGCAGGTCTCCTCCCAAGTTCATTCTCAATGTATGCTATGTCTCTGGCATCTGCATTTTATCTATTCGAAAAGCCAGCAGCTGCTGTTGCCATTGCAGCTGCAGGAGTAATACTTGGATGGCCATTCTCACTCTTGGCATTTCTTCCTGTTACTATATACTCCTTGATAAAAAGGTTTAAACCTACATTTTTATCTGGCGTCGTGACTTCACTTTCCCTTGTGGTAAGTTGAATCAACTATGAAAGTGAACTAATGGGCGGAAAAAACCTATACTTACTATATATATATATATATATATATATATATATATATATACTTTGTATCTATGTTAATTCTTCATTTCTCCATTGCGCCTCTCTTGTATTTCAGGCACTATCTGTGTTTGTTGACCATGTCTACTATGGAAAGTGGACATCCTCTATTGTCAATTTGCTGATATATAACGTCTTAGGGGGTGGAGAGAGTCATTTATACGGGACGGAAGGACCTTTGTTTTACCTGAAGAATGGCTTTAATAACTTCAACTTCGGTTTTGTGCTTGCACTGCTTTTCATTGTTATGTTCCCCATTGCAAAGAGGAAGTACACGAAAGAACTATTTGTTGTAATTTCGCCCTTCTATATCTGGCTGGCTTTTATGTCTTTGCAACCACACAAAGAAGAAAGGTAGCTTCCTACTCTCATGGATCCTGAACCTATTTTCCATTCACTCCCTCTTTGCAAAGAAGCTGCATCATTTACTGTTCAACACGGTAATTAAGGATAAGGATATTGAGATATAGTACAAGTAGGGTAGGTTGTTATAAAGAATGAAAGTGAGTTTAATGATATTTCAAAACTGGAATGAGATGAAATGTGGCAACTCTGATGGGACTCCTAAAATGGCGAATTGTAGTAACTGTTTTGGGATGGAGAGAGTACACTCAAACAGCTTTTCTAATTCTTTCTGAAAAGTTCAAGCAAGAATATTACCTGTCGAATTAAATCACTCTCACTATAAAAGAAGACTTATTTTGGGTAACTGGTGTTCATGATTTTTATACTGTTGAATCATCACTTCTTTCATGTAGTTGGTTTCTAAAGATCACTCAGTAAGTGTCTTAACCATTTCAAAAGCTAGACACAGAAATATCTGAACCCAAATTAAATTTATTTACTGGATGCTGTTGTTACCGGACTTGTCATACTCGAATGCAATAATCTGGACAAATTATCTAGTATGGTTCAATTATATACTCCAGCAAATTAAAATGGCTGATTTTGTTACAATACTACTATGTTGCAGATTCCTTTATCCGATATATCCACTGATCTGTGTGGCTGCTTCAGCAGTCCTTGAGAGCTTGCCAGATTTATTTAGGGATAAGTACAACCCTAATGATTCATCTTTACTTGTTGTGGTAATTTTCTGTTCTCCTAATGCGTTATATTTTGACTCAAAGATAGTATATGTTTCTTACAACTTATCTGTGTTCTACCTAATTACCTATGCAGATAGCAAAAGCTATGCGGCCCCTTGCCCTTGGATTCATTTTATGTGCTTCCCATTCTAGGACTTTTTCTTTGATTAATGGTTATTCTGCTCCATTAGAGATTTACAAGCATTTTGAACATCATGATGATGCTGGAGAAGGTATTAAGTCCTGTTTGTTGCATTCTTTTCAACTTAAGAATTATTTTTGTCTGAAGAGATCTTTGTGCAAATGTGCCTTTTTTTTCATTTATATGGACTAATTTAAATTAATGAGCTTGGGTACCGTTTGGATTTTTTTTTTCTTTTTGGGCGGGTGGAGTGGGGTTAAGGTCTCTGCAACTTTAATTAGTGATCCCCTTGCCCTAGATCAAATGTCACAGTTGGTGTTAGTCATGAAGACTAAGGTGTAAGGTAACAGTGGTTTGTTCTATGCTAGGGGTGGTGCATTACACTCACTTTTTGTGATTGGTACACGTGCACAATCCATTCCAATTATTGCATTTCATGCCCCTTAATTATGTTAAACTGCAAAATTGCACTTGCACATTAAATTCCACTTCTCTTTCATGATTTCATCCGAGAAGTTCTTCTCAGACCCCTATAACTTAATTAAATGATTTTGGGTACATCAGATTTTTACAAGTAAATTGACCTTTTTCATAATAAAGTAGTATAAGTTTAATATTTTTGTTCTATTTGTTGGATTTTAACGATAAATTACTTTTAAATCACATTGTAAATTTTAAATAGAGTTGGATTAAAAAAAGTTTTAAAAGTGTACTTTCATAAAATAATTTTATACTCGATCCGTTACATTTATTTCATATAATGTAAGTGTAATTTATGGTAAAATTTGACATAAAAAATTACTCAAATGTCAAATGTGCCATTTGTTGTGGTACGAAATAAGTACTATTTAATAGAAATAAAATAAAGAAGAATAAAATATTATATGGATGGAAAAGTCTTATGGGCTCGTCTTTAAGATAATTTATTTAAAATCGTACCTAGGTTGTGAAGAAATTCATTGACATTGTCGATTCAAAGATTTTGTTAACAACAAATAGACGTTTTGCTTAATAAAATTGATAGTTTTTTTAATATTATATATCATTCTCTATATAAAAGTTATATGACTAGAGAAGTATAGTATAACACAGTACACAATCTTCCACTTTCTATCCTTTCGAAAGTCTCAGTTTTAGAAAAAATAATGATGAACAATAAAACAGTTTAACATAATTAAAGGGCATGAAATGCAATAAAGACAATGTAAAATTTTTAGATAACATAAAAGGTGGGACGGATTGTGCACGTGTACTAATCACAAAAAGTGAGTATAATGCAACACCCCCTAGCATAGAACAAACCGGTAAAAGTATAGGGAAAAAAGTCAATTTGTAGTATGTGGCCCCAAATGAGTAGGTGAGAAATTTGCCAAAAATGAAAACATGACCCTTGTATTGGGACGTATAAATGGAATATGTGACATTTGGTCCGGACAATTGGTATATTGGTCCAAAGTATTGAATCATTGTTTTTACATTTGAGTAATGAATTACACCTGCACCTAGAGAAGCAAAGATATCTGGCTTGGAAGAAGGAATGGATGAGTTTTTTCATAAATCCCAAAATTGATAAAGAGGGGATCTGTATTCACAGGATGAGAATGCTTTCAAGGGAAATATGCTTTTTATCTAAACCATGTCAGGTAATAACATGGCTGGATTTGGAAAAAGCTATTTCTCTTTAAAATTAGGTCTGAAGCATGTGAATTGGAAGTAGTAAAAATAAACCTACTTTATTCTATTAATAGCAACAAATTCAGCGATTTGTGATTAAGATGTCAGGATTTCATGTGCAGAACTGCAGATTTTTCTTCAGTTTTCTGTATTTTTAGATTGTTAAACGAAGCAAGCTATAAACCAGAAATTTGTGGTGGTGAGACAACGATCAAGATTTATCATTTAGTCAATTGCTCATGCATTTATAAATGTTATTATTGGTAGTCCCCCATCATATCATTCTATTCACTTCACGGATGTGATAGGAGATATAGATGGACATTGAATGCATGTGGCCGTTAGACATTAGTACATAGTGAAAGATGCAAAGTACTATAGAATGTGTCTGATCAGCTGAAATTCCAATAACTGTTTAATGAATTCTCAAATGTTTGATAGACATATAAGTTTAGCATCTAATGTGATTTTATGCTATTCGTTCTAAAGATGTGTTTATTATCTCATATAGGTTCGGTCTTATGTGTTGGAAGTGAGTGGCACAGATACCCATCATCGTTTCTTGTTCCCGAGTATGTAAAAGAGGTTAGGTGGATAGATGATGGGTTCAGAGGTCTTCTCCCGTTCCCATTCAACTCTACATTAGGTGGAACATCTGCAGCTCCATCGTACTTCAACAACAAGAACCGAGCATCTGATCAGCAATATGTAATGAATTTTTCTTTTACTTGTAACCTCATTTTCTTACTGTTAGTTTATCAAAATGTAGGAGCACCGGCCCTGACCATCAGTTACTAAAATAGTTGAATCTCACCCTAATCCTTCTGTTTATTACCAATGCAGTTCCATGATATAGACAAATGCACTTTCCTTGTAGAGTTGCATCTCAAAAGACCATATATTCCACGTGGGAGTGACTTGAAAACGTGGGAGGTGAAGCTTCTTTCCATCTTTTTCTCTCTACCTCTCCCCTTGAAAAAAATTACTGTTTGGTAATTACGTTGAATATCATGTGCAGGTGGTAGCTGCATTGCCTTATCTAGACAGGGAACTGTCACCTCCAAAATACCGGTCATTCTTTATTCCCTATCTTTGGCAGCAGAGGAATGTATTTGGCTTATACAAATTGCTAAAGAGAATACCACAATGATAGCGAATGTTAAAACGGAATCACCTTACTGTTTGACATGAAGCCAGTTATGTCACAGGCTAATCTACAATGACTTCAAGCGCTGCATAATGTAGTGTACTTTCAAATACTGAACTCTCATTTCTACCTGTGTAGAATTTTTCGTGGAGGCAGGAGCCATAGTTAATAGGGGGTTTCTACGATGAGATAATAGTCGTACTATTTGTTAAAATGAGATAGTATTTGTATTACCGTTAAAGATCTAATCTTAACCATTAATTCTATGTACGACTATTCTACTATGTATGACAACTCAAAACTAATCGTACTAGTTAATTTATTAATTTATCCATTAAAATTTATTTTAATATCTATATTCAACAAAAACCATCTAAATATTTACTTCATCGTAATGAAAAACTTAACAATAAAAATTCAATTTGTTTATTACATTTTCCTTTCCTTTTATTTATTTTTATGTATTTACTCCATCAAAATGAAAACTTGTAACATCCCTTTCTTCTTCAAAATTCACCACCACCTCCTCCTCCGTCACCAGTACAACAACATCACGGTAGCTGAAGTTTTTCGGTGAGACAACGGAGCTGTTCGAGCTCTGATTTTGGAGCTAAAACAGCTCCGAAATTGGAGCTGTTTTGAGCTCCAGTGATGAGCTGAAACAACTCTGATTGTCGAGCCAAAACAGTTCCAATATCGGAGTTGTTTTAGCTCTCAATCGGAGCTGTAACAACTCCGAATAGCTCCGAAATCGGAGATGTTTCGAGCTCCGGTGAAGCTTGAAACGGTCCGGATTGACATGGTTCAGAGTTATAAGTGAACAACCCCGACGAGTAGCTGCTTATCGGAGCTACTCCAACTCTTGTTGGAGCTTTTTTGAATAAGAAAGAAGAAGGTGGAGAAGGAAGAAAGGGGGAACAAAGAATTGATTGGGATTTAATTTTCAAGAAATATTGAGTAACTGTTGCAATTTGTAAAATATTAGAGTTAAATGTGTAATAAATTGAAGATTGTAAATTGCAATCAAATTTAACTAATTTAATTTTCATCTTTTTGTTTTATGGTTATGAAACAAGAATTAATGTATAGACTAAATGGCGTATTTAGTAAATTATGTAGTGTACGACTACTATCTTAATTAAATTATGTAAGACTACTATCTCATGATAGAAAATTTCTAGTTCTGATTGTTACTGATAATAGCCGTATTTCTCGTTTTGATCTAGCCGCTAAATACTGCAAAATATTATTGCCAATATAAGGTCAAGTATTTCATTTTTTCATGAAATGTAAGGGCCTATAGGTAATTCAATTTTGTATCTTGTATCCTATCCCACTAATCACAACTTCTAATGACATCTAGTCCATGTTGGCGAGCATTTGTTTGATCTTAACACTATCAGTATGAGTGGCAGAGATGACCTGCTCTGAGAATTGTTACTATATTTGTCTATAACTAATAATTACTCCTACTTTTTGCCTCTCAGTTTCACCGCCTCTATTCGAGAGAAGAGTGTCGTCTTGCCAAAAATGAAAGATGTCTGCATATGGGATGTTTAGTGCGACCTGCTGATTCAACTTCAAAGCAAAATTCAGTCAAAACCTAGCTAGTAGGTATTTTTCCCGTACAATGTTAAGATGTTTAGTGAGCTATTGTGTACATGAAAATCACCATTGCAAAATTCAGTCAAAACCTAGCTAGTAGGTTCACTCTCTAGATACCAACTTATAGTAATTTGAATAAATCCGACTACGAATTAGCCAATCAACCCAAAAACTCTTATGTAATGTATAAGACTTAGAACATCAAACTAGGTATTATACTTAGATAATTCCATTTCTATACGAGCACAGTGCGAAAGAGCACAAGCAACCTTATATCTCTAGACGGAGTAGATCAGTTGGTACACAAAAAAACGACGACTACCTATCTATGAGAGACTTCATCCAACCAAAGAGATGCCTACTCTCTAATGTTAATCCGTGGTACACTTAAATACTACATAATACCTATACTTGGTATCTGTCGAAGAATACACTGTTTTACTATAAACTTATCTCATTCATAATAAATCATAAGAATCATAATGAGGAATTTATAACCTCTAAAATGGTTGTGAGCTCTAACCCATTAAGATCTACTAAGCATAACATTATTTGAGAATGAGTGCATTCTTTGGATTTGTATTACTTAATTTGTCGAAGTATGAGTGTAAAATTGGTAGAGAGTTGGATTTGGTTTCTGAGTGAGGTTTGTAAAGTTCTGTTCATAACCTTGTGCGATGTGGATTTTTGTTGCTATGTATCATTAGGTGCCCTTTTCAAGCTTAAGTCATCATTACTTGCTATTTAGAAATATGAAATTGTGATGAATTTGACGTAGAAAAACATACTTAATATCACGTATAATAGAGATGACGATGCATTGTGAAAAACAATTTAGCTGGAGTAAAAGATTCCACAAGTTGGTAGGAAAATAAATAAGCGAGAAAAGATAAAGCGAAATGGATCTGAGTGAAATACTTTCCCATTCCCCTAAAATGTTTTATGCATGCAGAGATTTGAGGAGGTTCTTGGGAGCCCTTAATCTAGGGCTAAAATGTTGTGGGTCATACTAATTTAGGACTTTTGAAGTTTTGTTGTTGTTGAGTCAATTTATTTTGTTTTAACTCAAATTTGAGTTCACGGTTGAAAATGAAACTCCTAGAACTACTACTCTAATGATTTCATTCCCGACTCTTAGATTCCACTCCAAAATTTATTAATGACTTCATTCCCAACTCATATTTCCAGTTCTAAGTTGCAAGGCATCCCTTGCAGAATCTCGATGCATCGAGCCTAGAGCCTTGCTCCCGTGAGAACCATGCCGAAAAATCATATGCGCGTTGCCATGAGGCATGTGGACCTCAACGTAACAAAAATATCATGTTGAAAAATCAAAGTTTTCGACCAAAACCACATAAACCTTGTTGCGACAAGATTGGTGCCGAATTAACCCACATAACGAGTGCATGTCAAAATACGATTAAGAAGAGAACCGGATTTCACTTTTAGGGCCTGATTGGTTTGGTGTATTGTGGTGTGTTTGGTCCGTTGACCGCATACGTTTGGTGATTGGTTTGATGTGTTTCGTTTTCAAACGCATAATCAAAGCCCGACGAAGCCCGTGTGTTTTTGAAGAAGTGTATTCTCAAAGACACTTTCGGAGCACATTCAAAATACATTTCGTTTCTCATGTATTTGAGAAATGCAATTGAGAACGCATTTCTAGCTTGTCCGAATATTACAAAAATGCCACCGAACAGTAAACCCTATTGGACACATATAAATAAGAGAAATGAAATGCATTTTCCTTCCTTTCATTCTCCAAGCTCACTAACTATCTGAAACTAAGAGACCATAGTTGAGTTCGAACCTTCAAGCGCACTATTCGGTGTTTGAAGCTGTGGTGTTCGAAGGTATGAAATTTTGGACTGTTAAGGACACATTTATTTCTCGAATATCTTGTTTGTAGCTGAAATTGGTGCAATAATATACAATTAATGCTAGTGGTGTGTTATTTATTGTGGTGTATTGAATGCTTAATTTGGTATTTAATGTGTCCTTTTTTCATTTTTATGTCTCCTTTCTTTCCCGATTTTTCAATGTTTTTGCTTATGAAACAAGATGAATTAATTGTTTGTGTTAGTTTATGCCCGTAACTAGGTGTTATGAATTGATTGATTCTCAGTTGCTTTATGTTTCTGACATCTGGGTTTTAAATGAACAACAAGTTTGGTGATTTTGTGTAGATTTATTTACTGTTTATTGGGGGATATAGAGACATGTTGTCCTACACACATAGGCATCAGCTCATTCGGCTCATAATGGTTATGTCAATGGGCATGATGCTTGCCATGACTTGGTACTACATTAGGTGTGTTAGGCCTAGGTTGCCATGAAAACGTAGAAGAACTAATCATGTTCCGTATCGACGTATATTGAAAATCAAAAGGGCAAAAGCTTATATGAGTAGGCTCACTCTAGCAACTAACAAAACATGTAAAGACAATTTTAGGATGAGAATGGAACCATTCAAGTAGTTGTGTGCCTTACTTAAACTTCAAGGGGGGTTGAAGGAAAGCTTATATGTTACCTTGGAGGAGAAAGTGGCCATCTTTCTTAAGATATTGGGGCATCACACCAAACAAAGGATAGCCACAACTGATTTCAAAAGGAGTTCGCAAACTATTAGTCTATATTTCAATGAGGTGCTTAAATCTGTTTTGAATCTTCATGAGATTTTTCTTGCGAGACCGGTGCCCATACCACCTACTTGTGAGAAGGAACCTTGGTGCCACTTCAAGGTTAGTGTAGTGCACTTCTTGGTTGAATAACTTAGCTTGTTAACTGTTCATTTGAGTATTTCGATGACTGATCATTTGAACTTGTTGTTTGAAGGATTGTCTTGGAGCTTTAGATAGTACCTAAATTAGCGTTGAAACTCCAACAAAACTGTCGTACATGTATCGAAACAGGTTGGGATTCATTTCTGTGAATGTGCTAGTTGTTTGCAACATGGACATGAATTTTTCTTATTTCTAACTGGATGGGAAGGATATGCAAATGATGGTCGTGTATTGAGGGATGCAATGAGGCATGATTTCTCTGTCCCAATAGGTAAACTCTAACCAGCCAAGTAGTTCTTCACATTGTTATTGGTAGATGCCAAATGTTAGTGATGTTGGATACATGATACTTTGATGACCACTAATGTTGGTTTTGTTTGTAGGTAATTACTACTTGACTGATGCTGCATACAAGAATGCTCCTGGATTCCAACCACCCTTCCGGAAGACAAGATATCATTTGAAGGAGTGGTAATAATCCAATCTTCAACCTAAGAATCCAAAGGAGTACTTCAATTTGAAAGATGCCTCTGCTAGGAATGTTATAGAGCGGACATTTGGCCTGTTAAAGAAAAGATCGACAATCCTTAGGTCTACGATGTTTTATCCTTTGGACACGCAAAATGATATCATACTACCTTGTTGTCTACTACATAACTTCCTCATGAAAGTTGATGTTGAATATCTACTTGAGGAGGAGGTGTTAATTGATGAAGACAAGTTTAGAGAATCTGCATTAAATGGTAATGAAGTAGTGTGTTCAAATTCAGGTGATGATGAGTTTGAGGATGATCAATGAATTGACTGTTTGATGGATTCTCCTGTATGGAAGCAATACCAACGTGCTCTTGCACAACACATGTACTTTGGGTGGAGGAGGAGAGTGGCTGCAAGAGACCAATGATAAAATTAGATGAAGAAGTCAGCCCCTTAATCCACTAGTAACAATGTTTTGTGATGCCAGTGTGGTTCTGAATTACCTTGGTTGTTTACAACCCTTTTGTTTTGTTGTTCAAGTTGTGCTTAAGAATGTGTATGAATGACCTTCATGTGAAAGAATGGATGTTGTTTCTGAATTTGTTGTGTGCTAATTGTTGGATTTTAATGTGAATTATTCAAGGCTGCATTTATACTTATGAATTTATTATTCTATTTCAAGCTTGGTTTACTACAATACTCTTGTTTGTTCCTTTAGATGTCTGAAACTGGGGAGAGTGTTGGTGATGGAGAAGGAGGAAAGGGGCAAAAAAAGTCAAACTACAAGGTCTGGACTAAAAATGAAGAGCTTGAACTCCTTGATGTAATGAAGAATGCCAATTAGCTAGCAGGTATGAAAGGGAAGAAGGGTTTCAAGCCTGGTGGGCTGCAGCTCATTCAGAACTAAATAAGACATATCATGGGAGAGTGATTTGGGATTAAGCCACACATAGGCAACAAGATCAGGAACTGGAGGCAATTGCACACTTGTGTATTAGCATATAAAAACAAGAGTGGAACATGGTGGTGTGATGTTGGAAAGAAATTGGACTGTGACGATCATGTTTGGACTAATTGAAATGACCAACGAGGCCAGGTACTTCAACTGGAATGGCATACGGAAGAGTCTTGTTCACTTCACAAATCTCGAACTCAACATCTTGCATAAACATATGAGCCTACACAGTGTTTGCAGTAGCAACATCAACCCCACATGTTGCGCAGTCCATCATCACTCTGAATCACACGCAAAGGTTGAAATGATGCACAAACCACACAAGATTCATCCAATTCTCAGGATAGTTCTTCCCCATAAAACTTTGAACCCTTTGAGTAGCTTGGAATAAGTCCACGAGTCTGAAAGTCTCCGGATTGACATAGTGAATCCAACATTTAGTCTCTCCCATGTAAAAGATTCTCCTCTCCGAATACATGTAGAACCTACAGCCAAACTGAACACAAATTGTCCTCAAGTGATGAGGCATTCTGTAAGGCCCCGACCTAGTCCGGACGTCAAGGACAATGCCGAACTTCCAAACACTTCGATAGATATATAATGAAAGTATTTTCAAACACGCATATACGTATATAATTCAAGTACTGAATAATACAAACCAAACATAATATTATATAAGTCTGAAAACATAATATAACCCACGTC
>JAYMSP010005044.1:0-14659 GCA_036897095.1 Plantago elongata
TATATTCTCTCTACTTTCTTTATATATTTGTAGAATAATAATCTTGGTGTTCTTTTGGTGGGGTGTCGAATACTGCATTTTTTTTTATAAACACGTTTAGGGTAAGTAAATACACATGCTTTATTCTCCATTCGTATATGAAGTAACTAAAAAGGGACTTCTCTCCAATCTTTTTATATGCGGCAGGTATAAGCTCTTTTTGTATACGCAAGATTTCATTTCTTATTCTGCGTAATTATCTAACATATTATCATAGTAAGGACCCTAGTTTTATGAAGTATTAGTCACAAAGTAAGAAAGGTATCTAGGCTCCATTAGATCTAGGTATTTATAGGGTAAACGTTATATTCTAATAAACTTTTAGTTACGACAGTAGAATGGCTGATCGCATATCACTCGAGATTGTTGGTAACAAACCTTTTGATTGTGTTGTATACTTTAATATTTTATTTTTGTTCAGTTTGAGGTATACAATTAGTTTTTTATTTAAACATGTACCTGCTACAGATTAACATGTCAAGTATGGTATAGGACCCGATACAAAAAATATGTTGTCAAGCTGTAGGGCAAACGGGTTAAGGCTAGATCTTACACCTTTCAAAACATATACATTTTTTTTAAACGGCTAAAGAGTGACTTGAACCCCCGACATATTGGTTGGAGGTGAATTATCTTACCAACTGAGTTGCGCTTTGTTGTAAATCATGTACGTTTTTTTAATTAGCATAAAGATACACCCAATCATATAATATTTGATGAAGAAGGACTACCCTTTGACATCACAATCAACGTTATTTATATATATTTGACCACCTTATTAGTCCGATTAATTTCTTTTATCCTCCACTATCTATCTATTATTAAAAGTAAATTATATTGTGGCATCGTCACGAGTTAATACTAGTCATCTATTTACAACAAACTAAAAAATCAATTATTAACTAATTAAACGATCACATCTTACTTACACCAATCATTATTCTCTTACACAACATATATTATAAACTTGCAATCCTATATAATAACAAATTTATACCAAATATTAATTTTAATAATTAAACTATAATTTTAATCATTATTCACCACTTCTTGACTATTTAAAAGAATTTAACTATAATTTTATACTAAACGGCCATTTAGTGAAGTTGTAAATTTAAGCATATTATAAGGATAGTGATAAAGTGGTGTATACATTTTAATTGTTAAAAATAAAAGTGAGAACTTTTAAATGGGACGATAAAAACGCAATAATGAAAAATGTGAAACAGGAAGGTGAGTACTGCGTAGTAATTAACAGTTTGACATATGACTTTTATATATTTTTTTCATTGCCACTCTTTGCTCTCTTTGTTCACCGTGCTCCGAACATTTTCCCTAATCTTTGGATCAACACTTGTTAGATCAGCTATCAAATTTTTAATGGGGTAAACAATTGAGGGGCTGATTGGCATACTGACTTAAATGTCCCAATTTAAATGTATGAATAGTGATCGAAATTGTAGTGAAATTGTTAAAATTGTATTTGGTATAGAACTGTAATTGGGGTATTATAGGTTTGTTATATAGGTAGAGAAAAATGTTATTAATGTAGAGTCATTTCGATTTTCGGCATTTAAATGTCATAACAAACATAAAATTTCCACATAATATTTAAATGGGCATTTATATGGTACTTCAATCAGCCCTGAGTCTAGTTTCCTTTATTTCCTTCCAATCCTTCTAATTTTACTTTACTCCCTCTTCATTCTTCTTCTGCCTTTCCTCTTTTATCAGTATTTCGCAAGTCGCAACCTAGCATTCTTGTTGTTTGGAATTGGATGGATTAAGGTATACTGTGTATCATTATCATCCCGTGCAACTGCCTCAAGTTTTTTCATTGTTTTTAGATATTGAAAATGTTGTATATACGATTTACTTGTAACTATAGTTTAGGGATTTAGACCTTGAATTTTAGTTTTGGACGATGTATTTTATTTTCTTTGTAATTATTTATTGGAAGTATTATTTGTAATCTTAACTCTATTTAATATAATTTTAGCCGTTTAAAATAAAAATTAATTATAACTATATTCTTGAAAAGTTTACAGTACATAAGAATTTCATTGAAAATTAAGTAATTATCATGTTCTTTGAAATGATATATATAAAATTGAAGTGCTATATGGGTTTAATTCTTGTGGAGTGCGGATGGTGTTTTAGTGAATTTAGTTTAAATAAAATTGATTTATTTATAATGACCGATAAACTAAATATATATTCATTGAAATAATAGATAAGATGATTGTTGTAATGTTGATATTTGAAAAACATAGAAAATATTCAAATGATATTACACATGCACGTGACACAGTGAAGTCGCCATAGGATGATGTCCCTCAACCAATTTTAACGGTAAGGATTCATGAGTGAGTGGTCCCGCGCACAGTAACTCATCCTTCACAATGTTTACCGTACTCTTTTACACGGAATATTAAGTACGTATTTGACGTAGAATTGTAATTCAGTTATGTTGTATTTTATTTAATAATACATAATAAAATTTAATTTAAATTTAAATAATTTAATTTTAATTTTATACCAAACAATCACTAATTGATTGAACTTTTCAGAGTATAATTATTAATTAAATTTAATTAATTTGTTCGGAATTTATGTGTTTGTATAAAGTTAAAATTTTATACTCCCTCCGTTTCGAGTTGAATTTTCCCGTCCTTCCAAAATAATATTTTTTAGAGTATGTTTTTAAGTTCATCATGTAAAGTGTATAATAATGTAGAGTGATATTTTATCCTGTCTCTTTAACATTGTAACAATTTTATTTTGTACGCATTTTTAGATAAATACATAGTATTATAGAATTGATTAAAAATGAGGTTGAAATATTAATTAAGTGGAAACTTACATCTGTATCAAGTGGAGTCAGTAACAATCTTGCTCGTGTAAGAATGATTTGTTAACTGCATTCTTTGGCGCGTGTATTAAATTTTCTTTCTCCATTAATTAATTTAAATAAAATAAATATAATGATGAACGAAAGCATGGTACAATTTCCAAGTTTTGGATGTCATGAGATCAATCAGTAGAAATTTTTTGTCCTTTGGAGTTTGCCGTGGAAAAGCTACTCACTAGAATGTGAAGCAATTATGATTATCTTGAGTTATTAGAAAGGAGAAATCATTGATTGCTTTTTGGAGTAACTTGTGTAGAGTTGTTTATATGTTACTCCCTTTAACTTCCATACAGATGTTGCTGTTTAGTTTTTACACAATGTTTAAAGAGTTTGATTTAATGATGATTTATGTAGATAAAGTAATAAATTTATAGTAAAAATTAAAAAAATTAATAAAGTATAAAAAATTGACTAAAATATTAATACTGTTGATAATGAATTTTCATAAAAAAAATTGAAAGTTTTTAATAGAACGTTCCAAATGAAAAAATAAAAAGAATTTGAGTTGGTGGGAGTATACTCTATCTGTAACGACTTGATCACTAATCGACGTGCCCGACCCACCATTTGGACTTGCATGGTTACTCGTTGATAGCTCTCTGCGTAATATATTGATTTTACTGTACCAACACATATTCTTTTTGTGCACTTTGTTCTCACTTGTGTGCAAATCAAGAGACTTTCCAGTTTGTTCCTCATCATAAGATTACTCAAGAGCAAGCACGCTTAATTATGGAGTTTTCGTAGGTAGGTTCCTGAAGAAAAAAGGTGCACCTTGTTATTTTGAGTAGTGCTTTCGATCCCTTTGGACTGGACTTTAAATTCCGGGGCGTTACTTTCACCCCCTCTTGAATTGTGTGATGTCCCCGTCGCACAATGGTTCGACCAACCGTCCACCCCTTGTGGGTACTGTTTTGGGTTGGCACATCTATGGTATCATTTATAACGACCATATCACTAACCGATCGAGTCCCGACCCTTTTGCCGACGCAGTTACTCATGGGTGGATCCCCCGATGATATGTTGGCTGCACTGTATCAATACACGTCCTTTCACGCGCACTTTATCCTCACTCGTACACGAACTGGGAGACTTTCAAGTTGATCACCCATCTTAAGGATTTTAAGTCAAGTCCAAAAAGCTTAAAAGGTTGAAAGTTGTACTTATATCAACAAGGTGTACCTTTATTTTTGAGAATTCACCTATAAGAACTCTATAGTTAAACGTATTTGCTTTGGAGCAATTCTAGGTTGGGTGATCAACTAGAAAGTCTTCCGGTTCGCGTACGAATGTGAAAAAAGTGTCTTGTAATTTGAAAGGACTTGTGTTTATGTAATGGAGTCAACATATCCCTGCAGAGCTGTGCATGAGTAACCGTACTGATTTAAAGGATTTAAGCTCGATCGATTACTGGTTGGATCGTTACAAAAGTAGTCCGCGGTATATTAGTAGTTAATGATAGGAAAGAAAAATTGAAGATGTGAAAGGCAAGCAATGAATATGGAAGCATCCTGGCAAGAACACGAGGGCCATTCCCAACTGTACATGAATTAATTGCCAATCCAATATTTGGTGTCATTGTTAGATATATAAATTAAATCCTCAAGAGGTTATATGTTATTCCATTCAATTAAACTAAGCTAAGAATTTATACAGATCCAAACAAAACGAGACCAAGAAGAGCCAGGTTTGCCATAATGGTGATCAATAGATAATCTTAGTTACCAACAAGTAGGAATTATAAATTTCATATGAGTTAATTGTGTGTAATGATGATAATAAAGAATAAAGAAATGGTGAATGAATGAAAGAAGACAATTAATTGAAAAGCAACGGAATCTACATTAAAATAGACAGTGATGTATCCATCTATACACACACACCTTTGATCACACGTACGCGCAAACCTAGAGAGACAAACAGATTGTTGTAATTACACTCAATTCGCACCCCCACCCCACCTTTCTAGTAGTACTGCTTTCCGTCCCGTTTCATGTTTAGATTATTTTTAATCAATCATATTCAACTTCAATTATAAATTAATTATAAATCACAGATAAATCCGATAATCCTCTTTTAATTGAACATTTATTATGTATGCATAATCTTGCGTTTGAATTTTTTTTTTTTACATTCGATGCATAATATTTTATAAAATTTAAATTAATAATAAGATAATGAAAATGTTAAAAAAAAGTAAACATTTAGTCATAGAATTATAATTTGATTGCAAAATTAAGAGTGTTTGTTATTTAATGGGTGTGAGTTAACTATTTTTTTGTTTTATAAATATGTACAATTTTATGCGACGGTTGAAGTTGTCCAGAATTGAAGGAGAATAATTTATTTACACTAAGACACTACAAAACTCTTCACGCCAATATCGTCAACGTTCGAATTATACTATGACTTATGACTAGAATAACTTGTATTAGACCTTACAATTATGTGCACCATTAGATTGGTCATTTGGTTGTTCTGGAAATATCACGAACAATAAAAAATTATTATATACACTGAATTTATAACTTTTTATAAACCTGTACTTATTTAACATTTCTAATTACATAGTCTATAAAATTAATCGTAACTGGTCTAGATAAGTGTTTTTCACGAACAATCTAATATTTACTCTTGTTAGTGTGTCTCAATGAAATAAAATTGTAGTATATGATGTTTATAAAACCTAGTTATTGATTGATTAGACAGTAAAAGTTTGCAGTATTATTGTGTAAATGTATGAGTAAGAAGAATTAAAGAAAATGACAGTGAATAATGCATATGGAGCCAAGAATAGGAGTATCTTTCAACAACTACAGAGTAAGTAGTAAATGAAATGATACATGAAAACTGATTGGGAATGAACCTCCTATTGTCTACAATGCATTAGGATTGAGGATAGAGAGAGATAAGAAGAGTAGTATAGTAATAGGAACAAACAAACAAATGATAGAAATATGTGTCACATGCCATGTGACCACCAGCTGTGTTCACTCCCCCAATTCAACTTACCCTCAACAACAAATAATTCAATATTTATACCCATGTTACCTTCCTTCCTTGATCTTTTGACTCTCCTTTCATTCTCAATCTTAACAATTTCACCACATCCCATTTCCCATCTCTCTCCTCAACTCAAACCATAACAAAACAAAACAAACCAATCCACTTTCTTCCTCCATTCCATTTCTCTCCCACACACACAAACACAAACCCTCTCTTCTCCATCTCTCTCATGGAAGAAGAAGCTCAACATTACATCAAACTATCCTAAAAACACAAAACCCACAAATAAAACTCCAATCTTTGCAAACATGAAAGCAGATAATAATCTCTTCCACCATCCTTTATACTTTTTCATAACAACCCTGTTTCTAACTTGTTCATCAACAGCTCAAGTTTCTGACCTCATTTCCTTCAAAAACTCCCTACCCGACCCGACCCAGCTCCATTCTTGGCAGCCCAAAAGCTCACCTTGCACCTTTGAAGGTGTACTTTGCACTGAATCCAAAATCACCTCCATAGACCTCTCAAACTACAAGCTCAGTACAGACTTTAGCAAAGTTGCCACTTTCTTGCTCAATATCCAAACTTTGAACACCATAGTGCTCAACACCTGCAATATAACCGGCTCTGTTTCACGGCTTACCTGCACAAGCTCGCTGGAGACGCTAGATCTAGCTGGAAACGCCATTACCGGTCCACTTACCGACATTTCATACCTCCAAGCTTGCTCAGGGTTGAAAAGCTTGAATCTTTCCAACAATATGATGGACCCTTTTGCGGCTCAGCCTGGAAGAAGCTCCGGTTTGCCAAAACTGAACGTTCTTGATGTTTCCTACAACAGGGTTTCTGGTGAAAACGTGGTTTCTTGGTTCTTCTCGAGTGTGTTTGCTGAGTTGCAGCACTTGTCTCTCAAGGGGAATAAAGTTGGAGGTAATTCTTTGTTTCCTGAGTTAAATTTCAACAACATGCGTTACTTGGATCTTTCCATGAACAATATCTCAACTGGTTTCCCCAAGATTGGTGATTGTTCCAATTTGGAGCATTTGGATTTATCTTCCAATAAATTCTTTGGTTTGGTTGGAAACTCACTCTCTGCTTGTTTGAAGCTGAGTTTTCTTAACCTTACCAATAACCAGCTAACAGGAATGGTTCCCAAGTTGCCAAGTGGAGTTATTGAGTATCTTTACCTTCAGGGGAACCATTTTCAGGGTGATTTTCCTTCATCTGTGTCTGATTTGTGCACGAGTATTGTGGAGTTGGATCTGTCTTTCAATAACCTGGAAGGCTCTTTGCCTGATAGTCTTGGTTCTTGCTCTGGTTTGGAGCTTCTAGATGTTTCCAACAATAGCTTCACTGGTGATTTGCCTATTAATATACTGTTGAACATGACTAGTTTGAAGACTTTGGTGCTGTCATTCAATTACTTTGTGGGTGTTTTGCCTGATTCTTTCTCGAAACTGGTTAATTTGGAGGTTTTGGACTTGAGTTCCAACAACATTTCTGGGTTGATTCCTTCGGGGATATGCCAAGATCCTAGGAACAGCTTGAGGGTGTTGTATCTTCAGAATAACGCTCTTACGGGCCTCATACCCGAGAGTTTGAGTAATTGTACTCATTTGGAGTCACTTGATCTGAGCTTTAATTATCTCACTGGAACTATTCCGTCTAGCTTGGGGTCGTTGTCGAATTTGAGGGATATAATCATGTGGTTGAATGAACTCCATGGTGAGATCCCACAGGAGTTCATGTACTTGAGTAGGCTGGAGAATCTTATTCTTGACTTCAACGAATTGTCAGGGTCGATACCTGCTAGTCTTAGCAACTGTTCCAAGTTGAATTGGATTTCATTGTCAAACAACCGGTTGAGCGGGGAGATTCCGGCTTCTTTAGGCCAGTTGCCTAACTTAGCCATTTTGAAGCTCGGGAACAATTCCTTATCTGGGAATATTCCGCCTGAGTTGGGAGATTGCAGCAGTTTACTTTGGTTGGATCTCAACACAAACTCCTTGAACGGGGCAATCCCTCCACCTTTGTTCAAACAGTCTGGAAATATAGCAGTGGCGATGTTGACCGGAAAGCAGTACGGATACATAAAGAATGATGGGAGCAGCCAGCTGTGCCATGGAGCTGGTAATTTGTTGGAGTTTGGAGGTATTAGACAGGAGCAGCTGCACAGGATGTCGACGAGGCATCCGTGTAATGTAACCAGATTCTACCGGGGAATCACTCAGCCTACATTCAATCACAATGGCTCCATGATTTTTCTTGATCTTTCTTACAATAAGTTGGATGGTAGTATCCCAAAGGAGCTTGGATCCATGTTCTATTTGTCGATACTCATATTAGCTCACAACGATCTCTCGGGTCCAATCCCTCAAGAGATTGGGGGGTTGAAAAGTGTTGCAATTCTTGACATGTCTTACAATCGTCTGAGTGGACCTATTCCACCAGCAATGACCAGCCTCACTTATCTTGGTGAGCTGGATATATCGAATAACAATCTCACAGGAATGATTCCTGAAGCTGCTCCATTGGATACATTTCCTGATTATCGATTTGCCAATAATTCGGGACTCTGTGGGTACCCTCTTCCCCTTTGTGCATCCACATCAACAGCAGGAAATGTGCGTTCAAAGTCTCACCGGAGACAGGCATCACTTGCTGGGAGTGTGGCAATGGGCTTGTTGTTTTCACTGTTCTGTATATTTGGGTTCATTATTGTTCTCGTGGAAACAAAGAAGAGAAGGAAGAAAAAAGAGGCGGCTCTTGAGGCATACATGGAGAATCATTCCAACTCTGCAACGGCACATAGTGCGTGGAAATTAAGTGCTCGTGAGGCTTTGAGCATAAACCTCTCCACTTTCGAGAAGCCACTTAGGAACCTTACGTTTGCCGATCTTCTTGAGGCCACTAATGGTTTTCATAATGATGCCCTTATAGGCTCTGGTGGATTTGGAGATGTGTACAAAGCACAGTTGAAGGATGGGAATGTCGTGGCTATAAAGAAGTTGATACATGTGAGTGGTCAAGGCGATCGTGAGTTCACTGCTGAAATGGAAACGATTGGCAAGATTAAGCATCGAAATCTTGTTCCATTGCTGGGATACTGCAAAGTGGGGGAAGAACGGTTGTTAGTTTACGAGTACATGAAGTACGGAAGTTTAGAAGATGTTCTCCATGACAGGAGGAAAATCGGGATTAAACTGAATTGGTCAGCTAGGCGTAAAATTGCAATTGGTGCAGCCCGAGGATTGGCATTCCTTCACCACAATTGCATTCCACATATCATTCACCGTGACATGAAGTCCAGCAATGTGTTGCTTGATGAACATTTGGAGGCCAGGGTGTCGGATTTTGGTATGGCAAGGCATATGAGTGCGATGGACACTCATTTGAGTGTTAGTACGTTAGCCGGAACTCCAGGCTACGTTCCTCCAGAGTACTACCAGAGCTTTAGATGTTCAACTAAGGGTGACGTCTATAGCTATGGTGTAGTGTTACTCGAGCTGCTTACTGGGAGACAACCCACAGATTCACCCGACTTTGGGGATAATAATCTAGTCGGTTGGGTGAAGCAACACGCCAGGACAAGGATAAGCGATGTTTTCGATCCAGAGATGATAAAAGAAGACCCAAGCCTAGAGATTGAGCTATTGCAACACTTGAAAGTCGCATGTGCTTGCTTGGACGATAGGCCTTTCAAGCGCCCTACGATGATACAAGTCATGGCTATGTTCAAGGAGATTCAAGCAGGATCAGGGCTGCATTCTGCATCTTCGATAGCGATTGAAGACAACGGTTTTAGTGCCGTAGAAGGGATAGAAATGAGCATCAAGGAAGGGAATGAGTCGAGCAAGCATTTGTGAACATGAGTTCATCCAAATTTTCCAAGCTACATCATCAGATGGTATGGTTGACAAAAAAGAAGAAAAAGTGCCACTTTGTAATAGTAGAAGTGTTGTATTTACTGCTAGTAGAAAAAAGAAGGAAGCTTGTTATTATACATAAAAAAGGAGAAGGGAAGGGAAGGGAAGGTTGTTTAACTTGTAGTAACATTTTGTTGTTGTACATAAAAACTAGTTGTTGAGTTTGTTATGTTACTTGCTTTTTAGTAGTTCCCATCCCAATTACATTTGGCTTTTATTGGTTTTTAATTTTTGTTAAAAATCTGAAACAGAAGAATAGATTCAGATCTAAATCCCTGAAAGGGACTGTTGCATGTGTGACCTCACAGTGATGGTGACTAAGTGGATTGGTTTTTGGACTTTTCCTTCTTCATCATCCTTTTTCCACCATCATAAATTCATATTCCAACTTTTCTTAATTTTGCCTTTCAACTTAATAATGGGGCAAGCCAAGCCAAAAGTTGTTGATTATTTATTTCTTTTCTTTCTTTTAGCTAGCTAGCTAGCTAGGTCAATAATAATAATAATAATAATAATATGTTAATTATTTGGATGTAACAACTCAATTAGCAAGGTGTTGAACAATTGAGTAACATAAGATAAGATCCTTTGAGAGTCACACACCAAAATTGCATTCATTAATTAAAACTGGAATGTGTTTCCAGACCTGTAGGCCCTCTATACTCATGCTTGACAACTCTCATGTCCCACCCAATTTTATCTGTTTCTACTCATCACTATTTCTATTCATTCATTTAATATTTATTTATTAAATCAAATTTAAAGAAATATCTTCTTGTCTATGATCATGATCATTCAATAATTACAAAAAGAGAGCAAACTTTCTAAATTTTAATACTACAGTCCCCTTGACTCAGTCAAACCATCTTTCTTTAATTTGCTGCATCTCCTCTTCCAAATTGGCACAGCTAGCTCATCATGGAGCTGCTTTGCAATGGCTCTCCTGTCAAACAAAACCCATTTGTCCCCCCTCTTCTGCATGTTATTATATGCGCCAGATGACATGCGACTCACAACATCGATACGCGCGTACTCTATAACAATCAATAAGCATCCCACGAATGTTCTAATGAACACTAATTACCCGGACAACTCTGTGTAATAATACTTTTTCTAATTTTTACCTACAATTTTGGTGCATCTCCTATAAGTTTAAAATGTTTTTATAGTAAATATCATCCATCAATTCTTAATCGTTAAGTTTATAAGTTCTTAAAATGATGCACTCTAGATTTGTTTTTGTAGGTATCAAATTATCGAAGATAATTACTGGACACATGTATAGATAACAATTAACTATGTTTTCTTCAACTGAAATTTACAAAACTAATAGAATTTAAACTGAACTAAAGTGTAGTATGGAATATATGAGTTGAACTAAAATGAACTAAACTGAAAGAATTTTCAGCTGAAAATATAACCTTAATTTTCCAACAATTTAATTATCAAACTTATTTATTAACTACTGAACTGCAATTTAATTATCAAACTGAAAAGGTAACTGGTAGCTGGTTATGTAACATTTTTTTCCAATCAGCTAACTTGGTTAGCTTCTCAAACTAACCAGATTTTCAGCTAGCTTGTTTAAGAATTTAAACATTTACGTAACGAGTTTTTTTATCATCAAAAAAAGTTTATAAAGCTAAAAAGCTAATTGAAAAGTTAGTGATAAACCTAACTTATAACTATGCAGAACTGAATTGAATGAAATTTAATTGAATTGAAGTGAGTGATTATAAATTAAAGAGATGGGGGCTAGTTTTTATAAAATGAATCTTTTATCTTTTTTTACTTTAGGTATTTTAATCCTTACTTGGCGCTCCATATTTATATGAGATGTGGTGAATCTTATGTAATGATCATGTTGACACGAGTTGGAAAAGATTCAATTTCAAACATTGAGAATAAAAATCAAAGGGATGATCCAAGTTGGGGACTTTTTGGAAGATAGCATGAATTAATACTATAATTTGTGCATTGGTTTATTTATGTCGAGAATGTGCATCTTTTAAGACTAGTGATGAAGTGGTCCTAAAATTACATGTGTTTGTTTCTTGTTCTTGTGTGCACGTGTATTCTAGCTTCAACTCTACTCTGCTTTGCGTTCCCAAACTCTTTTACCAAAATAAAGTTGCGTACTTGTAATGGCACATCTTACTTTTAAACTCGATCGATTATCTTCATTTCTAATAATAATGATAGCTCAATAAATTAAAAACAGAATCGGAAAACAAAGACTACCTAACACTAGGTAAGTTAAAAGTAGTCATTTCAAATAAGGTTCGGAATTAGTGTCCAAAATCATACAGGGCCATGTTTAATTTATAATGCCGAGACGTTGAATACATATCGTAAATTGTCTTTTATCCATTAGTGTATTAATTTATTTACCTGAGATAAATTAGTTTAACTACAATAATTATAGATCAAATATTTCAAATAAGACGATTTCTGTATAATTCAAAAACTATTTATATTAGGTCTTCAAAAGATTAAGGCTATTGCTGCATCTTTATCATCTATCAATCACTTGATAATGTTAGCAATAATCTCTATCCGGAATATTTTATATATGAGGTCGAATTACATATACGAATGTGAAATCAAACTAAACAAGCATTATGTTTTATGTTATATTGAGTATTAATATATTTTATCGTCGTGAAATAAAACAAACAGGCTAATAGTAGTTAATTTACATTATGAGTAAATTTTAGTAGGAGGGATTTGAGTAAGAATGAAATGTGTGTAGTCAGAGCAACAGAAATTTGGAAATAGGCTACGAGGTTTCCCAGAAAACCATGTGAAAGTAGATCGCATTCATATTTGATCGATCGAGCTAATTATAAATTAAAAACTCCCTTATTGTTAAGACACGTACGTACGTACATACTCCTGTGTTCATTGTTCAATTCCAAGAACTAGTATTTTAAAAATGTCCCTCCATCTTGTAGTTTCAATGCATCGCAACAACAATAATAATACAAATGGATTTCTTTTAATTTACTATACCCTAACACTAATGCAAAATTGGATCGATCTGAAATTTTCAGATCATATATTATCACCAATTTATTACCATATATTAATATGTTAGGATCGAGATTTTTAGTTCGTTCTTTACCTTAAACTTACTAAAAAAATAAGTGTGTTTAAATTTAAAGTTCTTAAGCTTTCTTAAAAATTTATGTCATTATAAAAACGGTGTTGCAATTACATTTAATTTTCAATAAAATCTTTCCAATTTAAATGAAATACATTTTGGGATAAATGAGTAAACTAAATGATGAAAGTTGCAATAAAGTTCATGAAGAAAAAGTAAAAGTGGAAAAAAACTAAATTAAGGAATAGAGTGATTGGAAAAATAAATTTCAATTTTATTTTTAATAATGATATTAACTGGGCTCAAACGTCAAGGTCCGAGTTTAAGATCGGAATTACAGAAATAGGTGGGGAAGACCAGGTCTTTCCAGTATTCTCTAACTCATAGCCTAACGAAGCTACATGATCAGCACATCTATTAGCCAATCTATCTTTTTTCTTGAAATCGACATCCCATGGCATTCTGATAAGCTCTTTGCATCTATTCACATTCACTTGGATTCCTTTGGAGGCTCTTTTAGCTCTGAAATCCATTCAACACTGACTCAGAGTCCGTTTCAACGACTAATTTTGGTACTCAACGATACCAGGCCAACTCAAGTCCTTCCCCAAGGCTATGCAGTTCTACCTCATTAACCGTTGGGGCTGTTATCTTCCTGGTCATCCCCCAAAGCCAAGTTCTAGTTGCGTCCCAAAGTACACACCCTATACTTCCGACATTTTGTTACGGTCTGCAGCTCCCATCGACATTGAGTTTCAACCAATTCGCTTGTGGTTTAATTTATGTATAGTTCCTCCTATAGCCCCCTTGATCCATAATCATGTGGATGTTACAACTTAGTTGTTTTATTTTCAAAAACAACTTTGCCCTGTTCTCTACACTTCCCGTGAAGATTCATGCATTTCTAGCCTTCCATATGTTCCATATTACTGCTAAGAAAACTGCCGGCCAGCTAGCTTGCACATTGATGGCATTCGGAACGAAGCCCGAAAGTTAGCCTCAAACCAATTTCCTTCCGGCTAGGCATCGAATTTCCTCAAATCATCTGGTGTTAAGATACTCTTCCAGATTTGCCGTGCTGCTGGACAGTGCCGAAATATATGACTGGTATCCTCGTTTACTCACGCACATTTATCACAAGACGGATCACAAAATTTTTGGTGAACCGATTTAAAGGCAAAATTTGAAAGTAAGATGGTGGTAATAAACAATGTTTGTATCGGCATTCAAGATTAAAATTGTCTTCATCTTACCAACAAACTTGCACGCACCACTCACGGCCTGTTGGACTATAAAACTACAAGGATGAAATTTCCAAGATGCTACATAAACATAAAAATTTCAACATAACATTAAAAAAAAATCCAATGCTTAATTAGTAGTAGGAGTAGGAGTACTATTTATTGGCTGGAAATAATAAATGGAGTTTCATTTCACACCCGACCCACAGAAAATTCAAAATCTAGTTTCAAGTTTTAATAGCAATTTGATTTGCCTAGCGACTAATATGGTATAAATCTGATTAAAAATATCTAACGAGATCTGTTTTAATCTGATTTTTATGTAAATGAAGAAGTACAAAGTCGACCCAGATATATAGATGGCCCTATACAAAATTTTAATGAGGCCCTAAAAATTATAATACTAATAATAAAAATTCAACATTAGCAAAAT
>JAYMSP010005045.1:0-14656 GCA_036897095.1 Plantago elongata
TTGTTCATGCTTGCACTTGCATATTCATGCATGCCTGATTGACCTCACTAAGTCCCTGTGACTTACGCTCTCTCTGTCTTCCAATATTTTCCCTTTCCCAGATTTTGAGCACGAGAGCGAACTCGAGATAGACTTCCAGACAGGCTGACTTGCTTTGCTGCTGGCTAGGGATAAAGTATATGTTATTATGTTCTATTTTGCTTCCGCAATAGTACTCTGAATATGTTGGGTTTGTATCGAATAATATTCTCGGCTTTTAAATAAACGTACTTATTTTGGTTCGTCACAATTCTTGACGTCTGAACCCGGATCTTGGGGTGCTACATGAACCCACCAAACAGCAAAGGGACCGCTTACGGAGTTGGTAGTCTGGGCAAGAAACGTGCTGCCATCTTCTCCATTGGCCAACCATCCTCATCCAAGACATCTGGTCGTCATTACACTCAGCATGAAGTAGATCAGATAGTGACTCTCTGCAGCAAGAGATTGTGACTATGAAAGCTAAGGTAGAACGGTAGAGACACACCAGGTCAGAGTAGATCGGGAGATGGCAGAGACGAGAAAAATGATGCAACGCATGACCCAACAAAGTCGTCAACCACACGATGATGAGTAGTTTTGCTATGTTATGTTATTATTGCACATTGAACTCTTCTTTTTTATGTCAGGATACTTGAACTTCTGTACGAATATGTTTACTATGATGAATTTCTTTTATTATGAATTTAAAAACTTTTAGTTCTATTTTAATTCCAACATATTTACAATTGATTTGGGTGCATAATCGACTGAGCAGGTTCTGGAAAAAAAAACTGCCAGAATTTAACTACGGATAAACCTTATCCGTCGCTAAATACACGAATTAGGAAGAACTTTCCTAATTCGTTCTAGCTATGAATAAGATAATCCGTAGTTAAATATAGCTACTGACAAGTTAATCGTGCTAGCTACGTATTTGGTAATCCGTAGCCATATATAACTACGGAACATATTATCCGTAGCTATATTTAGCTACGGATTATCTTATCCGTTGTTAGTATGTCGTTGACCTACTAACAATGGATGGAAATTAGTAAAATATATTTCTTAAGCAAGCACACACTACAAGGGGTTAAGGGCAAAGTACTACGGATAATATTAATATGACAAAAATATAACGTTTTTGAATAGGTGATTGCTAAAGAATAGAGATGGAGTGTTAATTAATTTGTAAAATTGAAATAAACATTTAATATGATATCCTACATGTCTGATTGTTTATCATTTGTGAATTTTGAAGACCCTCGTACAAATAATTGTGTAGTCCATTATTGTTTTGAGTTGTCTGTTGTCATGCAATGATGAAGTTGTCCATAAGAAATTTGTGAAAAATCCAGAGGGTCATCAAATTATCCATCACCATATACTATAAGAGTAGTGAATTGCACTATAGTGAGGGTCGGGTAACATGGAAGTATTGTCATCACTAAAAGTATAGAAGAAACATGCACGCATTGCAAGTAACGAAATAAAGGACATTTGACTTGTCATATTGCGATGTGAAACAAGAAAGACCATACTAGTACTATTACAAAATTTTAGTACTGGCTCATCGTGTAACCACAATAAGGATCAACCACAGTTACTAATGGGTTTTGACCAGAGTTGGCTAGGTCACTATTCGCGTGGTGAAAGATAAGATCAGACCTTCAAAACAAGATAAACTTTTTTCTAGTAAATAGTAAAATGCTCTCTCTTTATCCATCCACATCCACTCATATGTAAATTAATGATGTAATGTGGAGGGGATTGAGAATGACTAGTCATGTTTATGCCCTATTACAAGACTTTGTGTGTTTTAGTGTGTTTTCCATTATTGGATGCTACAAGCTTTACCAAACTTATTCCCTTTCCCTTTATTTTAACTTACCATGCATACATTTACTAATCACTTCTTTAGACCATTTTGTTTTCAACGTTTATTTTTTTTAAGTTACTTTCTCCGTTCGGTTAATAATAACATAATTTAATTTTACACGTTTTTAAGATAAATATATAGTATATGATTAAAAATGATTTTGAGATATAAAAATACATGTCGGTCTAATAATATGTTGTTAAAAATGAATTGTATTGTGGGAATTATTTTCATAAATAAAAAATTATTTAATTTTAGTGGGACGCCTAAAACAAAAAATTGTTTCACTTCTAGCGTACGGAGGGAGTAATAGTTTGTTGTTTGTTATGTACGAGAAAAATAATTAATAATGAAAAGAATATTTTCAAAGTTTATTTTTTGTCCTTTCTGTTTGTGATACTAGACGTTGCCATCGTGGAACATCATTTGTCACTATACTTCGTGTGTAGTGTGGGTATTCCCTCCACTTTGATCTTGGTTGGGGTCAATTGCGGCTAATACCATGAACTCTTTACTTGACTTCATGTTGAAACATACTAGACTCGAGGGGTGACCAAGATTACAATAGGGTGTGTCACAAGTTGTTTGGAAAGTTTGAAGTGTGGTGTTGGTGTGAGACCAGTTTGGAGAGTTATTATGGTGCCCTTCTTGAAGTTCGGGATGTTAATGGTTCCCGTTGATGCACGTTTATTTTGGTATTGGTGATTACGATTTTGGATCCGAGTTGAGAAGCCGCTGCTCCCTTGGGAGTTAGATAATAGAAACCCATGTTCCAACATTGGTGAATTGCTTGGTTTAGAGTTGATTTTTTGTACTTTGGTATGGATAGTGGTAGAGGATGTTTATGTAATTTGAGACCTGAATCTCAAGCATTCATTATGCTCCTGTACTCTTTTAGCAGTTGATGAGATATAATATTTGACGGATCGCGAATTAGCTATAGAGTCGTCTTCAGATCGTGTACGTGACGACCTAGTTCGATCAGAAGGTACAATTCGAAAATGGACAAGTTGTTCGAGGCCGCAACTGCGAGCGTACCTGGTCTCTTGGCTCAGAACAAATCATTGGACACCAGGCCTCTCACCTGGAGGCACGCCCTCGAACAAGCAAACTAGTGAGCTGGTATGCAGTTCTACGGTTAGGTTAGAACATGGGCTTGCATTTGAAGTGGTACCCTCGTACAACAGTGTGCTTCGCCTACAACACCAAGTCCAACAGAGGCTCGTCTTCGTAGCCTTGCCTTCAAACAACTTCCACTCGCCTTCATATGGACAGACTCGAGTATCTTCGAGACGGATTTTTCGCATATCTATGACATACAATCGAGAAACCATTATATAAGGAACAAATAATATCACTATTTAGTGATTATTAATTATCTAGC
Source organism: Plantago elongata (assembly GCA_036897095.1). Classification (NCBI taxonomy): domain Eukaryota; kingdom Viridiplantae; phylum Streptophyta; class Magnoliopsida; order Lamiales; family Plantaginaceae; genus Plantago; species Plantago elongata. The sequence goes on from JAYMSP010005045.1 coordinate 3,282, forward strand.
ATTTATTACACTTTGATTAATTTATATAAGAAATCACTATATTTATGTCGTTAAAAAAAATTAAAGAGAGAAAAAATGATATGATAAATTATTCATATAAATGATAAGTTATTTTTTTTAATAAATTGAACTTCAGGTGGAAAATGAAAAGAGAGTGGTTATTGCAGCTTACATTTTTATATTTTAATAAAGCGAACATTAATGAGACGTCTATAGATAAAATAGTAGGCTAGCAAAGTGAAATGGAAAGAGTGCCATAGTTGAAGTTTACCTTTTAACAAGGTAAGTCCTACCCACATTGTTACACGTAGAGTGTGAGTGTACGTTTGTAAAAAGAAATCGGTCAATGTTTAATTTGTGTTTGAGTGTGACCAAACCGAACAGTTCGTGAATATGTTCGTGTAAATAACAAATCGAACATGAACATATATATTATTATTTAGTAGTTCACGAACAAATTAAATATTTAATAAAATTACACTATATAAGTGTTATGTACTATAATAATTATATTTATATAAATAAAATATCCAATACATAATCGGTGGAGCATACTATTTATAAAATGATATTATAAATTATTTAGTTTATGTAATTATTTTATGAAATTTTAATAAGAAATTTTTGTTTTTTAATTGTATTATAACTAGTTTTATGTCTTTGACGAACCGAGCAATCGAACGTTAACGAACGAACATGAACTTATTAAAATATTATCGAATCGAACACGAACAAAAAGTTAAGATGTTCGTCAAACACGACCACGAACCGAACAAATGACTTATTGGACGAACGAACATTCACTAAGCTAATTGTTCAGTTCGTTCGGCTTAAAATACACTCCTAATTACACGAATTAATAAATTTATAGCACATATGTTTATCTAAGTTACGTGTTCATTTAGATCCTAGTGTGGTTTCAAACAGTTACTCATTTTTAGTAAAAACTTTATTGAGGATATTCTTGAATAATATGATGAATTTGAATGGTTCTTAATTAATTAAAGAAGAAAAAGTTATTGGAAAATTTATCACTTCGACTTTGTATGCCAAGTACACACAAAATTAAACTATTATATTGATTATGTCAAGTCCCAATGTATGAGTAACATAAATTAAAATGACACTTGTTCTGTTGTTCACATACTTAATTAGGTAGCAAATTTCACATGTTCGTCCTACATTAAGAATTGTCAAATCAAGTATTAACGTTAACCAGTCATGTACCTGTAGACTAGGATCGATCCATGTAAAGCATAAATGATGTAGCATTTCCTTTCCCATCCTGTTGGCTGTTGCACCAGACAAGACTCGTGGACTAAATCAGTCTCTCCATTCACTCACACATGTATATATATATGTATTAGTTCAAATAAAATTGATTCATATCACCAGAGTCCAGATAAACAAATTTGCATTCACACATATATATTGGGAATATGCCAAATGATTAATACATCCACACATGTATATTGGGAATATGCCAAATGATTTTAAAACTGATTAGTATATAATTTAAGTGTCATTTTTCAATTGAAATTAAACATTTTTGAACATTGAAGCAGTATAACAAATCGGGCCTAATACGTTTAATCTAACTTAGAGACGATCTAACATAAAATTCCAGTTAAATTGTTCCAACTCTCAACTTAAGTTCTATCTTAAAGAATCTATTAATACTTCATGTTAAATGGATGATAAATTTTATAAAATCGAGATGAGTTACATATACACTAAAAACTCCATACAATAATATCGTCGAAACCGAAAAAATTATATTTTTCCATTCTTAAGTAGAGGTTTGTACTAAAAATATATTTTTATAAGAAAATAATGTTCATAGCTTAAATAAAATTACTAAATACTAACTTCACAAGCTACAAATGTTTTTGGTCCAAGAATGTTATATATCGATGAATTACTACTTACTAAATTTTAAAATGAAAAATTATATATATAGATAAATATCATTAAATATTTTATCATTTATTATTATAGAAATGTATCATTACTTAAGGCGGGACCGAAAAAAATCATGAAATTGACAATATGAAATTTATTTTTATTTATAACTGGTCTCAAATTGGGACCTGAATTTTTTATAACTATAGGGAGTTTATTACTTTATAGAGTATTATTTTATGGAGTTTTTACTCTATATATATGTGTGTGCGTGACTGTGTGTGTATGAGTGTTTGGTTTTGAATTTAAATAAAAAAAGTATTTCCACTTGTATTTTTGTGTTGTTTTTATACTAAAAATGTAGCCGGAATTAATTAGGACGGGGACTGTTATGACAAACAAACTCGACCCTAAGTTGAATACGTAGGTACAATATCACACCAAATTACCTAATACTGAGATAGTGTATGTTCATATTATGAACATGAATTCATATGAAGTTGTCAATCGAATTATCGGAAGTACTCACAAAAGGTTTGAGACCATATAGGAAATGCAGTGGTGAATTGCGACCCTAGCTACTAGAACAGTATTGCTTGACAAGAGTTGTTTATTGGGAAACAGATGCGAGTAAATATGTATAGGATCGATAATGGGAATAGGATTAGGAGAGTACTACAGAGAGCCCATGAAGACCCAGTGTGAAAAAAAAAGGTGGTGGTGGATCGATCTTACGTATGATGAGATGAGACAGGCTAAGTTAATTGTTGTTCCGTGAATGGATTCGGATCTTCTTTATCTGAACACCCACAGTCATTCAATTCTTGTCCTTCATGAATTCAAACTACTATATAGCTGCATCTACTTGTGACGCTTGTTTTTAATGTAAATTTGTAATTCTATCCAATTTTTTTACAGCCTCGTAGCCCTCAGCTCAACCATTGAGGTGCCAGCTATGCCCTCAATGTGAGCTCTTTGAAAATATATATCAACCTTTATTGACTTATTATAATGGGTTTGAACTTGTGATCAAGATAATATTACTACTCATTTACTTTGGTCAAGTGAGAACAATATTGTATATCTTTTTCACGTAACGTTAAAAAATAGATGAATACATCAACTGTAACACCCTCATGGAGTATTTAGGGGAACAGTTGAATCTTAAAAGGAAAAGCCTAAAATTAATTAAGCACACATGAAACCAAAGAGTTGGTCCAGTGGGGTCTAAAAAGAGATGAGAATACTACTATAGTTCATAATAACACTTTCTATACCCCATTGGGCTAGTCCTAAAATTTGCATGATGGATGAATCCAGGCTGTGCTGTTGTTGTACAAATCATGGTCAAGGACAATAGGACATTTTACAACCTGTAGTACTAGGATACTATTCAGCTTTTTCGTGTTCAACTTCAACAGTAATTCCAGAAGAAGCACGTCCTCTTCTTGTCCCGCACCACCATTGGGGGACCATACTTTACTAAGACTACTACAATTAATTTAGGTTAGCATTTAATTTATTTTAAGAAAACAAAGTTCCTACCACTATATATAGGCTTAAACTAGACACACTTGATACTTGATAGTGACTTTGTTCTTACCTTGTACCATGTGGGTGGTGCACCTTTATTAGCTAGCTCTACAGGACATGCACAATGTTTTAGTGCTCTTTTTTCTTGTTTCTTTCCCTTGTTGGAGGTGAACAGAGTAATGTATGTAGCACAAAAAGTTCAATGCTTGTGTATCACTGCTCTGTTTCTACAGGTCTTCCAGATCTTAATAGTGGGACGATATTTTCTGGTGATATGGTGAGGCATCAAGTCACGCATGGAGTTGAGAAATACTGCACTTCATGATATAAAGAAAAATAGTGCAACTGTAACGTACTGATATTAGTGGGGACAAACAAACTCTTGGTTCCACGTATTAAAACTGGAGATTTGCACAATTACAGATCCATCAAATGATGTTTCCTAAGAATCATCCTTAGCAAATAGGCTATGCCGTTACAGGACAAGTGAAAGCTAAGGGAAAAATGTGTTAACCAAGCCTTCATTCACATTCTTATGAAGGCCAATTTGCAGAACTTGCAAAAAAATAACTCCTGATCACGGACTAAAAAACAAGTCGGGATCTTTCGTGGAAATCAGGGGCAGATGATAATGTTTAGCATATCAAACGATGAAAACAAAGATCACGACCCTTTGTGCACGTAGATGGGTAGGTCTTTTTTTAATACTATCCTCTGGTGCAGAGGAAGATAGATTCAATTGGTGTTCCAAAGCTGCTGCTGCTTGCTTATTTCATTGTCTTGAGAAATAATGGGATGCATTTCTCACATCAGTGACTTGTGGTAGGTAATTGGTTGGAGATGTGGTGGGGAAAGACAGTTGATGTACAGCAGCAGATGAAGTATTGAAACTTGAGCTTGCGAATCCTGATGATGCTGCAGTAGAGAAGTGTGGCAACTGATCAACTCCATGGAAATGGCCTGGTGATTTCCAGTTCCAGTATTTTGTAGAAGTATCAACTCCCATATTCTTCTCTAGTGCTGTTCCCTATTGAAAGAGACCAGTCTCAAATTATTTGCGTGAAATTTAGCAGGGATTTTTCATTCATAGGCTTGTGGCCAGAAAAGGGAAATCTACCAAATTAAAGACAATGAAATAAATGGGTAAAATGCAGATAGTTTTCCAGCCTTTAGCTGTATACCTTGTAAATAGGATGATAACTGGAATCCACTCCACTCCAGATAAATGGATGTTCACGCACATCCATATTTACATGAGACGGTTGAGCTTCTTCTATAAGAGCAGAAGCAGATTCCTGGCCAGATGAGGAGAAGATTACAATGCAAAGCTTTTCAGGGAATTATGATTTGTTAGATCACAAATCAAAACCATTTGCAAACTGGGACTTCAGGATAATTGGTAAAACTAACATCAAATGTGTCCATTACTATCAAATATATACCTTATTATCCATGTCTTGCGGATTGTTTGGGACACACTGTAGCTGGAAACTTCCGACCTCATTATTTGAGTTTGAAAGATGGGGAGGAGCTATCCTCAACTTTAGGTCCAGATCATGGTGTTCAGCTGCTGGAAGTATAAGAAACAAGAGGCAGCCAACCATCCATCAGATTGTTTTCCCCCAGAAACACAGGCTTTAAGGTAGGATATAAAATGGTGCAAATTACTCAACTTTTGTTACCTCCGTTCTCAGCGTGAAAAATCATCTCTTCTTCATACGCACTGGGCTCAAAATTGGTGACTGCTTCCCTTCCATTGCACTTAATAGCTGCCTTGTCATAAGCCCTATCCAACAACAACAAAAGTTTATCAAATCGACTGGCCTCGCAAAATTTACCAAGTGAACTACTACATGTAGAGAAAGAGAGATCTTAGATACAATACCTTGCTGCTTCTATTTCACTGTCAAAAAGTCCAAGATAAATGTATCTGCAACAAAAAGTTGGTGGCTGTGAGTGAAGTTCGATCCAGTTATAATATAATAAAATCTGTAATGATGGTTGATCATAAGATACCGAAGATGCAAGTAGCTTAGCCATCTTACTTCTTGCCCAGAAACTGACCCATACGAGCTTCCCAGCGTCCACATTTATGCAATGTAACTCCTCTATACTTGGAACTGCCTCGTGAGAACCCCGTGCTCTGTCTACGAAGTATATGTACAAATTCTTCCTTCGTCAAATTCTTCATCTACAATAGCAAAGAAGTAAAAAACACAACATCAGAAAGTTTTCAGGAAACACTACAAAGGAGAACCTGTAGCGAGGCAGCTAAAACAGACCTGCTTAAGTTCTTCACCATAATCGCTAACATTAAAATTGATGTCTGCCTCGAGTCCACGAAACTTGATAGCAGCACGGTCATATGCCCTAAGTTTATACAAGGAACACCATAACACATCAGTCACTAAACAATCAAAATCACCATTACTTAAATCATAACAATTGGAAGTATTGTTTTCTCACCTAGCTGCAGCATGTGCAGTATCAAATCCCCCTACAGAATTCAAGTTCCATTCCGCAATAGATCACATAAAACACGACAGATTAGACAACGCAAACGAAAATTTCAACAAACAAAACATAAAAATTCTTATCAAATAGATTCACCTAAGTATACTTGCTTCCCACAGTCCCTGCACAATCACATACAAAAAATCCTTCAGCCAATCATACATTGTATACGTCACAAATTAAAACTACTGGCAAAATCGATCAGCCACACTTTATTCAAATTACAACTCAATACAGTACATGATCTACTCATAACATCTCCTTCATTTCTATAGTATACTACTACTACTTACTACTTCATATAGTAAAATAATTTAGAATCATAGCAGATTAGCATCTATCAACATGAACTCGTATTCGGAAACAGAATAAACATTACCAAATGTGAGATTCCCAACGGCCAGTACGGCGGTAGAACGTGACGCCACGATACTGCGAGCTCCGTGACCTCGGTCCTCTCCTACTCTTCCTAGGCCTCTGCGGCTGCGCCACCGGAACAATCGGTCCGGCTATCTCGCGGAAATACTGTCCGGTCACCGGAAAAAAGTCCTTCACCACGTAACCGCCAGCAGTAGTAGATTTGTCACTCTCCACACACTCTACGACGCCGTTGCTTTTCCAGATATCGAAGCCTAGGTACTGATTCGAGCACGAATCGTCATCTCCAGCAGTGCTGGAAGTCTCAATGTTGACAACGGAGGAGTTCGAGCTGCCGGAATATTCCATATGCTCGCCGGAAAGCACGAAGTGCCTATCGGAAGCGATTTCAGGTCGATCGAGGATCGGCGATGAAGGATCAATGCTCAAATTGAGGCTCAACATGAGGATAATCAGAAAATGTGTGATTTGAGAGTTAACGTATGTGTGTGTTCATGTAGAGGGAAATTGGTTGAGGTGAGTTGAGAAGGAGAGAGAGGAAAGGAATATGAATTCTATATGTTGGTTGTATTTATAATGGAAATAAATTTGAAGGTGAATTGAACGGGTGTATCTGTATCGATTTTGGGTTAAGGGAGTCAAACAGCTGAGAATTGATTATTAGTGATTATTATAATGCTAATATATATTTAATTTTAGACAGTAAGTCATACAATTTAACGAAGAAATTTAAATTTTTGTGTAAAAATATAATTTAAATTAAAAAGAATTCAATTTAAATCGTATTTCAAACCGTCGACTAGCATTTTAGCATTTGTTCTTTTGCTTTTCTTTCGTTTGGTTTGTCTCAAACAAACAAACGAGGTTATTTATGGAAGAGATGTAGAAGATGCTGAGAGATACGAAATTTACAAGGCCGGCTAAGTATGGAGACTATTTGTCTATGGTGTGAAGAACTAATTTAAGTCAAGCTACTAGTGGTATTAAATGTACTTGGGAACAAAAGAGAAAGGGCAATTGAACCAATCGAAGGTGGGGTGTGAAATTTAAATACTATAGTGGACTAGTGGTACTTCAATACTCTTGTACTATTGCTATGAGAAATACTATTTCTGTAGTACAAAGTTTAAGTTTAACCCCAATGCATTGAGCATCATATTTCAACAAAAACAAAACTTTCATATAAAATTTTATTTTATTTTTATTTTATCCTAGCCCTTAGAACATCTTGAAGCTAAAATTGTTAACGCGACTATGTGGACCTGATAAATTTTAAATTTTAGTAATTTATCTTATGACTTCACTTTTACGGTTAACCTTTAACAATATCTCGAGTTTTTAAATATTGAATTATCCTTGAATTTACACATCTTTTGCTAGAGAATATCATGTATATATTAGAAATAACAATCGAATTTAATTTACAATATGTACTAGTAATTATATTCTTCAGTGATCGTCATAGTTGAGTCTTACCGTCCGCTATGGTAACTGCGGAAATCGATCGTGGCTTGTAGTTGCGGACGACCAACCATTGTCGTCACGATCGATTTGCCTATGTGGCGACCGATTAAAAATCGATCGTCGCAGTTTTTTTTTAAAAATTTTCTTTTGAATTTGAAAATCGAATAACAGCTATATTTTCAAAACAGATAAAAAATGGCTATATTTTGATGAAACGGATAAAATAACGGCTATATTTTCGAACCAGATAAATTGGCAACTATAAAAAGGTACCCTTCTCTACTATACCCACCAACTTCTGCATCTTCTTCTTCCAACAAACCTTCATCTTATCCTCTCAACCACATCATGTCGATCCGAAGGTGGACGGAAAATGAAGATCGTGCTATTCGATTGGTTTGGGATCAAGTTTCTCAACGTTCGGATTGGACAATATTCTAAGCAAATACGCGTTTTCTTTACGTGAAGGAGGTATGGGATGAAGGTATATTGGCTGATGGAAGTGTTCTTGTTGGTATTATGCCAAGAACCAGAGATGAGCTTCGCAGTAGAGCTATGTGTCTTAACATTTATCGCGATATGTAGAAGGTCGGAGTAAGATTTGCTTTGTTGTTGTTGTTGTTGTTGTTGTTGTTTGTCGTTGTTGTTTATATTTATGTTTGTACTTCTAATAAAAGCGAGTTGTATTGGCACAAAACTAGTTTTTTATTCAATACGAACAGTATATGATGAAACATTACATAATACAGATACAAACAGATTCAAACAAAAGTAGGAAATGAAACAACTAGAACAATGAAAACATAATTTAAGTGGTCTTCCTCCAGATTTGCTCGATCAAATCCTTCTGCAATGCTTGGTGAGTGAGTGCAATGTGCATATCACGCCTAGTTTGCATCTATCCTTCAATTGAGTTGATTACTGAAGAGCGTCTCGTGAATCGAATACCGGTGAACAAGTATTCTTCCACTGAGTTGATGGCATCTTTGTTGAATACTCTGACATACTTCTCGTACGTTTTGGCCCGGAGATAAGTATGCATTTAATCCTCAACGAGCATGTTATGTAGGCATATACATGTATTCATAATCTTAGAAAGAAGAGGGATTATTTTGGCCAACGATGGATTGCGGATGATGGTGAAGCGTACTTGCAAACAACCAAAAGCTCGCTCAACATCTTTTCGGACGACCTCTTGCTTATGTGCAAATTTGGTCTCTTTATGAGTAACTGAATTTTTGATGAACTTGACAAATTTTGTCCAGACGGGATAAATCCCATCAGTTAGGTAGTACGTTATGTTGTAGTGATGACCGTTCACTTCAAAGTTTACTGGAGAAGATACACCATTGAGAAGATCATCAAACACCGGTGAACATGCAACAACAATGAGATCACTGTATTTACCAGAAACTCTGAAGAAAGAGTGCCAAATCCATGTGTCGTGTGAATCGACAGCTTCTAGAATGAGCGTCGGCTTACCACTTTTGCCTTGGTATTGACCTTTCCATGCCATCGACCAGTTCTTCCATTCCCAATGCATACAATCGATCGAGTCAATCATTCCCGAAAAGCCTCTTCCGGAATTGATTGCGAGAAGTTGATTGATGTCTTCTTCGTTGGCCCTTCGCATGTATGTTGGTGCAAACACCGCAAGGACAAGATCACAAAACTTGTCCAATGCTTTCAAAGCAGAAGTTTCACTACACCTTGTATATTCATTAACAACATCCGCGGCTAAACCATATGCGAGCATCCTCATCGCCGCAGTACACTTTTGCAAGTTCGAGAGCGCTTGGCGACCGGTAGCATCTGGGTCAGCCCTGAAGTAGCCTAGATCATGGTTGGAGAGCGCCTCAACGATCCTCACAAACAGTGGCTTCGTCATTCTGAACCTCCGCAAAATTGCTTTGGAGTGTACTCGCAACTGTCGGCGAAGTAATCTTCCATAATTTGATCATGATGTTTCTCGCATTTTCGGTTGATGTACGTACGAGTGTGTTTCTCCTTCGGTTGTGAAGAAGACTCGGCGAAGTACTGCGGCACCACCGTCTCGAAGAATCTCATTGCCATCACTGAACTATAAGATACGACTTTGAATGCCGACCTTTCGGATTTCGACCCCGGATCGGACATGAACACCTCTTTCTCGGAGTGATGTGATGAAGAAGACATTTTAGCAAAGTGATATTGGTAGGTTATTAAGAGTATTTTGAGTTTAAAATAGAGAAAGAATGGTGAATTTGAGGTGTGGAGAAATATATGAAGTTTGGTGTCTATTTATAGATCTCGAAAAAATATAGCCGTTGATACACACACACACACAATGGGAACCGAACACGTGCTAGCTGTTTGGGGCGGGTCCCACGCTGGGGCCCAACCCCAAACGGCAGCTGAATCGGTTGTGAAGCAACTGATTGAGTTGTAGCATCCACGACAGCTCTACAACTGTCTACAGTGGACGGAAACGGTTACGAAGGAGCCACGACCAATGCTCACGACCATCCATGGTAGATGGTCTTATCGCTCAACTTAGCTTAAAGATTGAGCTGAATTTCGACCATGACATTTCTCAACTTGTCCATTTGGAATCAGTTTAATATATAGAGCCTCACCAATTTACCACATCTTTTTTATACCTCACTACAATCAGATAATAAAACGTGGTGAGGCTCTACTAACTCAATAGCACATGTGGTATATAAAAAAAAATTATGTAGCATATATGTTAAAATTGAGATGAACTTAATTTGGTCACTGTTCACCTAGCGGCTAGGCTAGCACCCATGGTTAAGTAAAGCAACTATATTATGTACGGTTGGGCCGTTGGGGTCACCTTTTCAATTCACTTTATCATTTTCTATTTAAATTCTTCCAACTTTCCGACATGTTTAATTTGGTGCCAATTAGTCGAGGTAAATTGACGAACATGGTGACCCTAGTAATACTCATATGACACGTATTAACCCGATAATTCTACTTTTGAAAAAGCCTTAATCAACTAATACAATAAATCACTAAATACGTTCATAAAAAGACTTATCGTCAACAAATAAACTTCCAACTAAATTAATATTGGATATGCCGTTAGCAACTTAGTAGTTGAAGCTAGTTCGAATATTCCCTTGAACCTACTTTAATTGTTTGGAATATTTTTCCTAGTTGATTAAATATGAACGTGGATAATGTCCTAATTAAACTCATCGAAACCTTGCTTAGTGCCCTATTCATTTTCAACGTAGGAGTACTCGATCAGTGAACTATTACGTACTCTTTTAAAGATGGATGCTTCTAGGCTATCTTTAAAAGAAAGAAGAAAAGATAATGTAGCATGATATCAACTTAGTCTAGTCATCAAAGGAGTGAAGTCTGAGAGTAAAGAATAAGAGGCTGATTGGTATGCGATTTAAATTGGTAACAGTCAATTTATATTGCCATTTTTGTACACAAAAATATTTATTTGAATTGGTTGTTGCAAATTTACATCGGGCTTCTTGACTCGAAGAATTTTTTTGTCTTGGTCCCAATTCAATACTAAACAAGTCCGAACTAATTGAATATTAGTATCAGAAATTCCTCGAATT
>JAYMSP010005046.1:0-14655 GCA_036897095.1 Plantago elongata
AATTTTGGAGATGTAACGAATAATATTTTGGTATTTATATATATTTGGATATTCGTCACGATCCCTGACGTCCGGACTAGATCTGGGGCGCTACACTAAGGGTGAGCAAAACTGCAACCGGACCGAAATACCGGCTCTAACTGGACCGAAAAATCGGTCCTCGGTCCGGTCCGGGACCGACTAGGGCCGGTCTTCGGTATTGAAGATTTCAACATTTCGGTCCTCGGTCCGGTCCGGGTCAAATACCGGAAAACCGCATGTCAACCGACCAGGACCGAGATTTTGAAGAAAACCGGAAATAATACGGACATATGGCCATTACCCATTACCCCCAAATCGCAAATCCAATCTGCCATTACCCCCAAATTGCAAATCTAACCTAGCCGACTACAACCTACAGCAATCTCACCGTCGTCGACTCGCCGCCGTCGGTCCCGCCCAATTCACCCGTTGGCCGCGTCGGTACTCACAGTCGCCGCGCCGGTCTCGCCCAGATGCCCAGACGCAATTCACCGTCGCCGCCCGCATCATAAAGCAACATGAAATAAATTTGAGTTAGTCTATACAATTGACTAGTCACAGATGCTGAATCTTTTCTTGCTATGTACATTCCTTTGTTCACGCTGGAAGTACTTCTGAGCATGACTAGCAACTTGGGCAGGATTCCTCGTTTGAATGCATCTTGAAATGCTCTTCCGATCTCCATTCCCATATTTCGCCAACCCCTCTAGAAAGGATGTGTGTTCCTCTTCAGTCCAAGGCCTCGGCACCATCTTTCTTTTCACGGCAGGTTGTTGGTCCACATACACCAGTTCCTCCACTAATCCAGCTTCAATTGCCGCTATGTCTTGTAGCAATATCATGTAGTGTTGCTCGACTTCTTTAGCTATTTTTGTGGTTAGCCGCTCAGCAATTCGCTCCCATCGACCAGGGCAGTCCCCGAGAAATTCAACAAGGCAATTCTCAAACTGCTTGTTTTCATTCTATGACCATGAATAACTTGAATTACCATCTTCACTCATATTGTTAGTGTTTATAATTAGAATTCTTTTATGCTATGATTTAATAGATAGTGTCTGCATGTATTTATACTATCGTAATGGATAGGTTCAATTAAAAATGTGAATTATGAAAATTTAATAACAAATTCCTTTTGTTGATTATATGATTGGAGTGGTAATAATGTACCTTAACAATTTTCCATCTATTGAAAATAGAATCTCCTCTTATTTGCATGGACTCAAGTTGAACATATCCTTCTTTTCGATAAGAAAATTGTGTCTTTACAATATATAATTCTTGTTGCAGCCTTACTTTCATAATGACCTTGGGACCGAAACTCTATTATCTTTCATAATTTATTATCGCTCAATGTTCTTAGGGTCCGATTGAATTATCGCTCAATGTTCTTAGGGTCCGATTGGTATGAATTAGTGCAAAATGGGGTCAACCATTAAATTTTTGCATTAATCCGAAAGTGTGAAAACTGCTGGAACCCCTCATGAAAAATTGCACTCAATTGGTATGAATTTGCATCTGATAAATGTGAAAGCGTTGAAATATAAAGTGTGATTGGTATACTTTTGCACCTTCCGGAATGTACTGCAACACCGATCAAACATACCAGCAGTGTTACCAATAAAGATCGCGACACATATCAGTCAACCAAAAGTTTTGGGATAGCGAGATGACTGGATACCCAAAGGATTAGTATCAAATACAATCCTGAGTTGGGAATTAAGTGTTACAATCCTGCAAATAATGAACTGTGCACATCTTGTCAGTACATAAGAGTAGGGTGATATAATGAATTTCTGAAAACTTCCCCGTGCCCGAACATCACATTCTTAAAACCACACTCAGGGACTGATGATGATGATTCCAGTTCAGGTGATTTAAGTATGAGAAAGGGGCCTCTCCCAAACGTTTGCAATAACAGAAAGGATGAACACATGATAAAAAGAACCTTTGTTAAAGGTTTATGATAACAGAGTAGCTGAAGGGATTCTACCTGTACAAAAGAATGATAGTGAGCTATAGACTCACTGTGGTTACAGAAACACAAAGTCAAGTATGCCTGTTGTTCGCTTGTACATGTGAAGTACTCAAAAAGCAGCGATACAAGTCACATGCTTTCAATGCCTGAACACAATTCTTTTCTGCATTCGTTACTTGAAAGACAGTATGTGGGAATTTCTGAGCTGACCATTGAGGATTATGGCGAACATCTAAAGATCCAGTCATTTTTCATTAGATTTTGTTCGACGTAACAATGCCTCATAAAAGATAAAACTAATGATAGTTTGCGTAGATTACCTAATGCAATGTATTTATGTTGTTCTTGGTCACTGTGAACAAAAGGCTGAGTTTGTGGAGACATACCTAAAGGATCTTATCGGTAGAAACCTTGTAATGGTTGGCAAAAGAAGCTCTGATGGCAGAGTGAAATCTTGCCATGTTCACGATCTGTTGCATGATGTGTGCTCGGAAAAATCTAAGGAAGAAAACTTCATGACAACTAGGAAACACAAGAACATAAATACAAATCCATGACCAACCATGATTTATAGTATCTTAAAAGTCTGTTAATTTATGGGTAGATAATATGATTTCTTGTGAATATTCTGTGGGATCAGATAGAATCTATGCCTAAACATGTCTGTTAAGCAACTAGACAAATGTTCTACTCCGTTATGATTCCAAAAAGTTCAATATCCAACGGTATATGCCTATGATTCATGTCTCCAATATGCAGGGACGGACGCAGAAATATATGTCAGGGTAACGAATTTTTTTACTATAAATTTAATTAAAAATATTCATTATTAATGACTAATAAGAATTACGTTTTCAAAACTCACATAGTAAAAAACAATGTTTAGACTATAATTTTTTAAATTATGTGCTCATAAACAGGAGGAATTAGATATAATATAGCTTTGTTTAGATGGAATAATTTTTTTAAAGTATATTAAGTAAATGAATTTACCATTAAATAGAAAAAGTAAAGAAACAAAGAGAGTTAAATGAAATAAAGTTAAGTATTTATATAATATGATTGTGAAATGTAAACTAAAAGAATATTAAAAAAGAGAGAAATAATAAAATAAAATATTACTGAATCATAAAGAAACAATGAAAAATGTCAAGTAAATGGTAGAAAACAATATAAACAAAATGGTTGGACGCACAAATATATGTCAGGGATAGCGAATTTTTTACTATAAATTTAATTAAAATAATTCATTATTAATGACTAATAAAAATCACATTTTCAAACTCACATAGTAAAGAACAATGTTTAAACTATAATTTTTTAAATTATGTGCTCATAAACGAGAGGAATTAGATATAATATAGCTTTGTTTAGATTGAATAATTTTTTTAAGTACATTAAGTAAATGAATTTACTATTGAATAGAAAAAATAAAGAACCAAAGAAAGTTAAATGAAATAAAGTTAAGTATTTATATAATATGATTGTGAAATGTAAATTAAAAAACATTAAAAAAGAAAAAAATAATAAAAAAGTATTACTGAATCATAAAGAAATAATGAAAAATGTCAAGTAAATGGTAGAAAATAATATAAACAAAATGATTAGAAAAAGAGAGAAATAATAAAAAAATGTTAGTGAATCATAAAAAAACAATAAAAAATGCCAAGTAAATTGTAGAAAACAATATAAACAAATGGAACATAAGTGCACCAGCTAAACTATATCAATTTCTTTCATAATTCATTATTGCTAAATATATCACTATTCATATTACGGTCCTGAAACGTATTTAGGTCCGTACCTGCTGCTAATATGTCTACGGACTTTCAGTTTAATGAGTTCTTTGTCCCTCTAAAAAGCAAACATACTTCAAAGAGAAATACGAGTTTTTGTTATTGAGTACTGTGTAGGATATAGAACATTTTGGTCTGAATACATTTCCCTTTCTTATTGTCAAGCTTTCAGTGGCTTTTGGATTTATTGTTAACACAAGCTATTGGATATTTCATAAAGATGAAAATGGAAGTTACAACAACCATAACGATGACAGAATGAGTTGTTGGTTCTCTCAGCAAAGACATGAAACTGTTGTTAAATGACAAGACAAGACATTAGTTACACAGTTCCGACTTCCAAGATAGCAATTAAGGTGTTCAAAACTGGAGGCCTTTATTTTATTGAATGTTGTTCCTAATCTTGGAGCAAGAAACATTATGTCACAAGATTGATAGCAAGTCCATTAACTTCAACCGAAAATCAGTTCAGTGCTGTTAAGTTTAGTTCGACTTAGTTATAATTTATACCTCACTTTAATTTAGTTCAGTAAATCTCAGTTGAGCCTTAATTCATTGCTGTGATCCTTCTGTTCGAGGCACCATACAGACAGTCTCTTTTTCTTTCAACATATTCTCCCCTCAGCACTTCCATGGCATCAGCTCCAAACTGTTGATCTCACAAACATTCTTTTAAATTACAACTTAGATTCCTTCAGACATTTGTACAATGTGATGTTTAGCGGAAAAAAATCAGTAAGAACTGAAGCCAAAAGAATAACACAACAAAACAGAAATTATAGCCACCACCAAAGAGTATGAAGCCTTGATAGATCCATTGTTTGTTAACTCATCTGACAGTTTACTTGAAACGAAAACTTCCATTCCATTAAGCAATGGCGGTAATACAGTCCCTTCGCCTGGTGCAATTGTAATGTTTACCACACTCTGCACCGATACATTGTTAAGACTCAAGACTTCACCCGATTCACTTTCGTTTAGCTTCACAGTTCCCCTGATTAAACCATCAATGTAGATATCCATGTTCCTGGTAAAATTCTGTGTCACGTTCTCATTAAATCTTTGGTGGAAATAAACCACGATGTAAGCAGATTGTGGATTGTCATCCGGTAAGTTGATAGGTACATAAAATCGACAGGGATGGATCAACTGGAGATATTGCAGTGTTAATGACTGAATCTGGAGCCCAGTTTTCATACAAAGGCCCTATGCAATTATTTGCCTCATAGGTAATATTTGCATAGCCAACCATCGGATGTGGTATCCAGTACCGGTTTAACCTCTCTCCGCATGCATTATCCAGTCCTGACCAAGGCCTAATACCATTTGAAGACACAGTTCACTCAAATGCCTTTAATACACATCCAGATATAACTGTTAGATCATTGTGCAAAATGAATTGTCTCAAAGTTACAAGTTCGGACTTTTAGATGAGACAAATTTCTTTTTAGCAACCAGTATAGACAAATGTCAAAATGTAATGAGCTGAGGATAGAACTTACACTTCAACTTGGTCGTAACTACCAAAGTGTAGCCTGCTCACAAGGTGATACGCCGTGCCATTCTTCATAAATGCATACACATTGTGATCAGGATCTCCCAGACGATCAGAGAACTCATCCAGGTAAGTTGCTTCAATTGATGAAATGAAAGGATTCCTCCATCTTTAATGCCCATTAAGCAAACCTGAATATCATCATGCTTTGGTTGATACATAAGCTCATGAAAAACAGGATGCGTTGTCTCAGAGAAGTTGACGGTGGCCCACAGTTGGCCTCCAAGCAAGAGGTCAAATATCGGTGGATGTGATTTGCCGTCATAATTTCCATAGTAAAACCCTGCACGAAATATGTATCTTTTAGAATTGTCCAGCGGCAATGTGTAGCAATGTTTTTGGCCTCCTTTTGAAAAGTATCGCAATGTGGTCATGAGGATATTGTCACTAGTGTCTCCGATATCAATCTGTCTGATCTTTCCGGTGTTGATAAACAGGCTGTCTGGAAAGCATAGTGGCTATGAAAATCCACAGTGAATTTGCTGTCCCCTCCAAAGTCAATGAACAACTTTGGAAGATGTGTGACTGCAAAGGAGAAGGTTGAATAACTTTAAATTTTCGTTCAACTAGTAAGTAGGCAGTCTTTTAGCCCTGCAACTTGACCCATCAGATATGCGTAAACACTAAACAGGATGGATACTTAGAAGTCTAAATAGTATAAGACTTCTGTATAGGAACCTGTATCAATTTTATGACTAGTTCGCACCAGTACATATACACAAACTAAAAAAATTAATGCGATTCTTCCGAGTATTCTTGGAGAAGAAAAGATTATTGGCCTTTTTCTTACTTTGAACTCATTTTATTCTATGCATTGTTCATCTGGACTCTAAGAATGTCATAATATTTGAAGAAATGCATGACTAGGACATCTATAAAAAAAGACTCTGCATTGTAGCAGATTGCAAGAAGTTTTATCAGTTCTGCAGACTCAGGCACACATCGCTGCTGCTATTTAGGTGTCACGCGTTCCACAATCTATATACTATATATTTAAAAAAAAGCATAACTTACATGGAAATTGATCTGCGTATGCTTGAAATGCCATCACAAGAATCGGCAGAAGTACAGCCATTTGCTTAGCCATGAAATATATTGGAAATCTAGCTAGATTGTCAAAAATTAAATATCAGAACAGAGAACAATGATATGGTTGCTATTGTAGCTGGTATCAGTATCTATATACTTTTGTATAATATAAAATTCCATGTATGTTCATCTTTTGGGGCTAAATAAGCTTTGCCTTGGATTTAGAGATCAGAATGGAGACAATATGACAGCTTGGGAAACAACAAGAACAAAAAATACAAATCCAAGAGCAATCATAATATAGTACCTTAATTTATGGTCTTATCTTATGATTTCTCCATAAACAATGTGCTTTCTGCCTATGATCGACGTCTCTAATCTGCCAACAGCTTTCCGTTTATGTCCCCGTAACAAACAACTATACTTCAAAGACATAGACAAGTTTGTGCGATATTGATCACAAGAAAAAACAATGAAAATATTTATATTAATTACATCGGACACTTCTGTATAAGTTAAACAAAAAACAAACTTAGCAATTAAGAATTGAAGGCGAAAAACAAAATACAGCAAAAAAGAAATTATAGCTAATTAGCCACCATGATATAGTATAAACATTGATAGTACATCTTATAAACTCATCTGGCAGTTACTTAAACGAACACTTCAATGCCATTAAGCAACAGAGGCAATACAACACCTTTACTAGGTCCAAGTGCAATTGTAATGTTTGCTACACTCGGTACCAATACGGGATTAAGACACATTGCCCCGACTGTTTCACTTATGTTGATCTACACAGTTCCCCTGATAAAACTATCAATGTAGATACATGTTCCTATATACTCTAAAACTATCCTTTAACATCTTACGTAGCTCCTAAATTAGAACTAGCACTTGAAAGTACAGAATATAATTCAGTTTACAGGATTTGATTAGAGTTTTCTAAGCAACAACAGACCGGATCATGTTGTGCTTTCAGTTCATGGATTGAGCTTCGGAAAAATGTCATCAATGTGCTCATGATAAGTAGGATCCTCCATCCAGTATTTTGCAAGCGCACCTGGAGATGTGATGCGGCGGTGGACTTCCTCCATCATCCAGATGGTGGTCTCAGCTTTGACTGGATGAATGAGAATATTCAGCTGAATCCAATCATCCTCAGCTCCAATCCTCTCTCTGTCCCACTTCTTCAGCTGAAGGTTTGTGAGGTAGTGAAGAGGCTGCTCGTATATCATCTTCATGGAGCGGGCCAGTCCCACCCATGTCTTGTATGGGATGACATTGTCCCGGTCAGCAGGAATTGGAATCAACTTCATGTATTCCTGGTAGCTTTTTGCCTTCCTTTGTAACCATTCTGCACACAACAGTTACAGTTTGTGATGTTTAGCCATATAGACACAATGGTCGCGAATTACTATAATTCAAAATTACTAATTTATGATCACAAATATCCAAGGTTATTCATGAATGAAGAAGAAGAGCCACCAGTTTGCACAATCATGTCTAGAACTATCTTGTTGAAGTATAAATACCGAAAACTTAGGATCGACTCGCATAAGAGGCTATTTAAGCTTAACATATTCATTTCCCAGATTGTAACAGAATTTGAACCAAGATTTGAATGCAAACATGCATGTCTAAGGTCTACCACGATACGGCTTGAATGGACACAGAAATTGAATATGATGTTCAATGACATTGCTTGAAAAAAATGCCTGGGTAACAAATTGCATCCTCAAAATGTATCAATAGTCTAAAATCCAAACAAAAGTAATTGAAATTCATTGCTCTATTGGATAGAAAGTAAGTCACTTGACCAAATTGAGACCTCATCACCGAGTGAGAAGTTGGAAAATAAATGACCATGCCTATATGCAACCTACATGACATGAATATTCAAGAGAAATATTCAAAATTACAAGGCAATTTTTTAAAATCAGATAGTACAGGTCAGTAGGCTGCATATAGACCACAAACCTTTCCTCATTCTCATCTTATAGTTACTATATGTTGTACAATCCTGTAACTTCAAGGCAAACAAGTTCTGGTTCTGGAAGCTATGATCCAGGGAGATAAAGCACGTCATAGTCAAGAAAGTTAAGTGTCTCCATTCTCCATACCTTCTTCAGTAAACTCTGGGAGAGCTTCTTCCTCCATTGGTTGGTTGAATGCTGGAGGGTTTTCATCTCCATCAGACGAAGATGAATCATCTGATGAAATGTCAACTTGCTCAGTAGGTGGCCTCTGCATTTCTGATACACATAAACATACAGTTTCATCTCAGTGAACCCTTTGCATAAACAAAGATAAGGATGGAAATACATAACTGGTAAAGAAAACGATATTGTATACATACAAGTTTCAAATAAAGACAAAAAGAGCTCACTAGGCAGTATGAAACCAATAGTGAGCCAACTGTGAAGCTTACAGTCAAGTAGTCAAACAAATAGTTTATGCTAATACAAATGTGCACAAATAATATAGTAACGGAAATTTCCAACCTGGATAAACCATAGATTTATAAGGTTATAGATGATAACTTTCTTTCTCAATGCCACTATACAAGATCTATAGTTCCCTATTAACTTCTTTAAACAAGATTTGTTAGACAAGGAGGGAGTGATAATTGATAATCAATAATAATGACAAAAAGTTGATTATGGACACCTACCAAATCGGGGTTAACAAGATATGTTATGTGAGAAAGAAAAGGTGAAAAACAGATACACAATCCAGATGCAGGTTATAAAGAATTACTTATAAGATTCCATAACTGCAGTTGTGGTTTATGATGAAACTGAAGGTGAGATACAAGGAACGCAACACACATAAGATAGGAAGAACCAAGTCCTGAATGAATAAACAGGGCTGGGATTACCTTGTGGATTCCATGGCCATGATCTTTGGCCCATGAGAGAGACGTGATGTCAGAACCTAGAGGTATACATGGCCATGATCTGTGTTTCATGATGAACTGGTAGAAGAACCAGTGACTATGGTGATCGGCGACTCCATTGAAGCTGCGGCAAGGAGAAATGTAAAGGATCTAGGGTTAAGGGATTTGAGATGTGTCCCACAAAGGTTCTCGTACCATGGTTGGACATCATGGAGCCTTAAATGAACTTGTTAACACTCATAACCGAACTGCCTCAACAAGGATTGGGAGAAGTCGCCAAGCCCAATAGGCGTATCAGATTCTGAAAGAGCCGTGTGGGTCCATTTTGGACTATTGATACACCAATAAAATGGGATAAATTATGCCTCCACACTCACAATGGGCTTTATTATATACCACACACACTTTAACTGATCAAGCCATCTACTAGCTGGAGGAAGAAGTGGCTGTGCAATTTAAGTCCAGTTCTTCAGGAAATGAATATTGTTTGCTTTTCTATCAAATGAAAACCTAACACATCAGAGAAATATAAACTCTAATGCCCTTACGTTTCTTTCTAATAAAACAAGCAGCATAATAATGTATATCCAAGTTCCAACAGTGAATGGATATCCTAACTTTTGAGTTTTCTTTACAGCTATGAACAGGCCATAGGATCAGAAGCCAAAAGATGTGTTTACCATCCACTTACTAATTTCCCAAGAGACTCTTTTAATCGATTATCCAAAATGGGAATATTCTAACATCAGGAAGTATAGCTAAAATCCTAGTTTATCGGCAAATTTCTAAAATCATGTAAACTTTGGGCAAAAGGAAATGTAACGTGCTTTACACACACTAAGGAACCTTTGAGGCTGGTTGCCTAGCAGGAGCTATTCCCTGATAAGTGGGACTTTATGATCCAACAATGCTTTCGACGCTATGTTTCTCCAAATGCAGATGGAAGAATAGAAAAAGGAAGTTTGTATACAGCTAGTGCCTGCCCATTCAAATACAGACGTACAGTTATCTACTCCAAGGCTTTCATTTTTAGATCACACAATCAATCCGCGACATGCATGTGGACATTCAACACACGCCGTACTCACTCTTCCGACTTAGCTAACTTCAATTACACCATCCGACTCACACAATCGACTTAGTATAGTAATAATCAACCAATAAATCACACATAAAAGTAAAGGCCTAGATTTCAATCGCACTTGACAAACAAAAACCACATAAAATCTCAGATATCAACTAATCGAGCAATTCAGTTGTACCACACCACACAGAATAGCAAACATTCATCATCATTTCTAGAAATCCTTCACTAATTTATCGGTTCGAGAGAAATTCCACCAAGATCTTCTTTTTCCCAAAAACCTGAAACTCCAAGGCTCAAATTTGCAACCTCATGCAGCTATATCACAGAATTCCAATTTTTGCAGGTATGGAATTTGAAAATATTTGCTGTTGTCGAGCTAAGAATGTACGATAAAGTCGAGAAAATGACGTATACAAGCAAAATGATAGAGAATGTTAGAAGAATTGATTTGATACCTGACTGGAAGAGAAGGTGACGGACGGTGAAGAGGCTCTGCTCGTTAGCTCCGATGTGTCGGAATTAGGGCTAAGTGACTGTGACTGACTCTGAAAGAATGATTGTTCAGCTCCTATTTATATACTCCCTCCGTCTCCGACACATTATCGTCAAAGTCGAAACTTCAAAACAGTAATATTTTACTAATCACTTCGATTTAATGCATATCAGTTAAGGAAGACATATTCACTCTTAAAATCATTCATAATTAGTAAAAATTATACGTGAAGTTTTAAAAGCGTAAGTCAGTGTTTTAATAAAGCATAACGTTTAAAAACTTTGTGTTCTACAAATTCAATAAGATGGAGTTAATTAATAAACACATTGTTCAGTGACGGGAATTTTTTATCACATAAGACACTCAAACTGAAAAAATAATCACCACACATACAAAATTTTATATAACTTAAAATAAATAGAGTAAATATCTTATAAAATATCATGTATACCAAAATTAAAACATTACAGCATGATTATATTCATTAACATTAGAGCTACTAAAACATCGGTATATTACTTTTACATAAAAGTAGACCAAATAATTTTAGTTAAAATATTTATGCATGATACTCACATCTAATTTAGTTAATTATATTAAAACAACATTTTATGGTAGAACATAAAATTTACATTGACAAATCACTAGTGATTTTATTTAAATAATACTTTTACTTCAAAATATTAGTACGTACCATGTTAAAAATAATAAATAAAATGAGAGGTGCAAAAGTTACTAGTGATTTTGTTTAAATAATAGTTTTACTTAGACATATTAGTATGTACCATATTAAAAAGAATGAATAAAATGAGAGGTATAAAAGTTAAATGTTTAAGCAAAATAAAGAAATGAGAGTTGAAAATTGAGTTAGTTGGGGTTTGATCCCATGTCCACTGAGAAGGCCAAATCTTAAATTTGATGCAACATTCAATTCAATGAGGCACAGTAGAAGATGGTATTGAAAAACGGCTGAAACTTTATGTATTTGTCAATGAAATGAAAAAAAATTAAAAATTTAAAATAAAAAAATCAGAAAAGACGAACTTCGTAGCCGAAATTCAGGTGAGACAATTGCCTCATCTAGCCCCTATGTAGATCTGCCCCTGTAAAAAAGGGATGTTGATAAATATGATTTATTTTATAAATAATATTTGAATAATTTTAATTGGTTAGATTAGACTTGAACAATTAAAATAGAGTGTTATACTTGAATTAATTTGAAATTAAAGTTCAATGATGAAGTTGGGGTTGAAATAGAAAATAGGCCACAACAATAGAAAAGAAGGAGAGAAAGTGAGCTGGGCCGTTTGGCCCAGCATTGAGGGACACGGGCGCGTGAAACACACGCATTTTTTTGGGCTCATTTAATGCTGGTAAAATGTACAAATGTACTCTATATTTTTTGAAATATACATAGTTGTACCATATGTTCTTGAAATTGCACGGATATACTGTATATTCTTGAAAAGTATGCACACTTACTTCAATAATTGTGTGTGTATTACACTCTCCATGTATTCAAGTAGACTTATTATTTTTGCATAAAAAATTTTAATTCATTATTTATATGACCAACAAATTAAATTTTCTACAAAGTGTAAAAAATTATAACAACTTTTTTTATATTTTTACACGTCCCCATCATGAACCCCACTTTCTTTTGCCTTTTTGGCTGCACTCTTTCCTTTTAACGTTTTCTTGGGCTCATTTAATGCTAGTAAAATGTACAAATGTACTCTATATTTTTTGAAATATACATAGTTGTTCCATATGTTCTTGAAAATGCACGGATATACTGTATATTCTTGAAAAGTATGCACACTTACTTCAATAATTGTGTGTGTATTATACTCTCCATGTATGCAAGTAAACTTATTATTTTTGCATAAAAAAATTTAATTCACTATTTATATGACCAACAAATTAAATTTTCTATAAAGTCTAAAAGATTATAACAATTATTTTTATATTTTATTTGAGGTACAAATTAAATATTAAAAGTAAAAAATGAAGAAAATAATATTATTTCATATATAACTTTGAAAAATACGTACAAATATATTATTATAAATTTCAAATAGGTACAAAATGTTTCCCTCAAAAGTTGTTGGAATAACAATAATTCATACTAATATACATTATTTAAAAACCCTACCTTCAAGAATTTTGAGACTTTTATTTTATATTTTCAGAAGTATTATATAAATTTTGATAATATCACTACAATAATTTTCGATATTTTTTATTTATTTATATCAATATTTTTAAATTAGTAGTGCTATTATAACTATTTATATTTCTTTTCATTTCAATTTTTTCTTTCATTTTATTATAATATTTTTACTATATTTAATATTTTAAATTAATACTTTTCGTCTTTGTTAAAAAAAAAATATATTTTATGAAATGTAATGTTTGTATGTTTAAATAGCAAAACTACTTGCACACATGGAAAAAGTGTAATACACAGACCGCAATTAGAGTAATTATGTATAAATTTTAAGAACATAAAGTATATTTGTACAAATTCAAGAACATAGAGTACATCATGTATCTTTTAAAGAACATAAAGTATATTTACACATATTACCCTCTTAAATTTTTTGATTAATTTGTAGTCTAATTATCATCATGATAATTAGTTCCTTATATTAGAGACAAATTACAAGATGATAGTACCTTTTTGTATACAGACAACTGTAGACTTCGAGTGATATAGAGACTAAACATGAAGAACCAATTTAATTTATGCTTGCAAAAAATACTTCTCAACATCTACACACAAAAACATTTTAACGTTCTTTTGGTAAAATAAACTCCTATGAATACTGAAGCTTGAGGAATAACAAATAATCTGGATTCGCACGAGGAGTGAAACCTACTTGGAGATGGACTAGAGGAATTCGAAGATGAGGATGCAATCGCAAAGGAGCATATTCGAATTTGCTTATGACGAGTTGCAAGCCGCTGACATCAATCGAAACTATTAGAGCAAGCTGCGTTTATTTACATTCAAACACGTGAAATTAATGTTGTCATGTTAGTCTAAATTTTTAAAATTCCGTCGTGTATAACTAGAGTATAATCTGACCGAAAATATCAACAGTTAAACCGTCACTTAGCCCAAGTGTCATTTAGGTCTTTATGCCTTAGCGGGATCGAATTCATAACCTTAACGTAACTTATCAAGTAGAAACAAGTGTTAGAAAACTGGAAAATCCTGTGTAGCTAGCAGCAAGTAGCAATAGATGTTTTACAAGTTGATGCATTAATATATAGTATTCCTCTGCACCCCAGATATTGTTGCATGGAACCTGTTTAAAAACAATTTATGTACCGACCCTCTTGAATCTTGCGGTTTCAGACACTGACTGCATGCTAGAGATTCTGTCTCTTCTTCCAACATGTCTCTCCATAATCCTATTTTCAAATGGGCATTTTCAAATTGTATTCTTTTCTTTGGTTCTTCCTAAAAGTCAGGACAAGTCAAACTGCAACTTCTTTCTTCAAGAACTAGTACTGCTGTTTTGACCTTTGTTAATGAACAAGTACAATGCAAGTTGGTTCATCATGACATATCAATTGCAGATGAAGCTCATATGGCTATTCAAACTTTTATTGCTAGAAGCAAAGCAAGATATACAAATGAATGGCCCAAACCACATGAACTTTTATTTAACTGACAAACAAGAAATCAAGAAGACACACGCAAGAACATATAGATAGATAAACTATAAAGACAACCAATGATATAAACACCATATCTTCTGGTTTTATCATGTAATAAGCCAATAAGCCTT